>JPKZ01002709.1:206948-219235 GCA_000803305.1 Toxocara canis | reverse complement strand
CAGATATCACGTCAAGTGTCCGAAAATCGATGAAACGCCATTTGTTTCCAGAGCTTGATAGGGTTTTGCTAAAGTGTAGCCTACAGTTCTTCATTTCACCTTCCGTTCGTTTTTCACTTCATCTTCCGTGCCTTACAATTTCGACTGCAGCAGCTGCGATACCACATCCGGATGGATGGCGGCTCCCTAATTCGTAGACCCACAGTAACGAGCTCGTTTAAGGCAAGTAACCCGACCTATTTTTCTTCCACAGAACTCGAGAATGATAAAGCATCTCTCACTGAATTTTTGCTCTTGACATCGGACTGGAAAAATAAAAGCGAAAGAGGCCTCGACGCTGCCCACCTACCTTACATGTGTTTGCAATCCACTGCTCATAGGCATGTCGAGTGCAAATAATGCTTATGCGATTAACAGACAAAGCAAATATGATGAGTATCATGCTGATCCAGGGCGGTTCAAAGAGTGCTCCAGCAAACTGCAAACAAAATTTTTAGTCTTTGACGGTTTTTGTTCTTGCTAGGAGCGGGGTGCAAGAGGGAAAGGTCAACGCTTCAAGGGAGTAGGGAAGCTGGGAATTCTCTTAACTAATCTAACTAAGAAGTTTTTTCTGATGGACTAACACGAAATTTACGTTCATATGGCAAAAAAAAAATAAGGAGAACTTATGTCACCACTAGTTATACATTAATAAGTCGCAGGTACAAGTTCACTCTCATTGCCAAAATCCTTCTAGTTTTTTCCAAATATCCGAACTGTTTGCTGCCGAATCAGCCCGCTTCCATCATGTGGAACAAATAATCCGTCTCCCTTCGGCAGTCGTTGATGAGCTCATAATTATTCAGAAATGCGATCATTTTATTAGCATTAATGAATCATATATTTTGGCGTTGTTATTTAGTATTCATTCCAACAGTTATTCTTTTTAATTTCTATCCTTGCAGACATAAAAAAGAGATCACTACATATGTAGAAATTATTAGGAACTGATAGTTATTCCAAAGAATTGACGTTTCAAGCGAAATTACGGTCATTGAATCGTAAGTTCTGTAGACCTTTGTAGAGATTTTGTTATGTGGTGGCCAGATCGTCAAGAATCCAGATATGAAATCCACAAGCAACTGAACTGCATCAAGGACGCAAACATACAGAATCATTTGATAACATTGTGATTGACGCAATGAGCGTTCCAGTAAAATTGTCTGGAAATAAACGGACTTGAAATCTTTTTTTAATGCAAGAGGAAATGAATTTTAAACTGCTCTGTCTGACTCATCTCGACGGTTTGCTTTGATTTCCCTCTTTCTTCCCTGTTTTTTTTTTAAAGCAACATCGTCGCGCTTCCAGTAACCAATAGCATTTAAGAAGGTTCGAAAGAGAAATATTTTCTGCAACGTCATTGCAATGAAAAAATTAGACGGCTGTCGTTATTCTTCTCGTTTTTCGATAACTTTTCCGAAAAAAAGCGCTTTACAAAATAATACGAAGTTGCGCAAAAATTGTTCCCCTCAATCACTAATTCACTAAAGCAGTCAACAGTGCTTTATTGGGCAGGAAATTATCAATAATTCTACCGTATAGATATTATGGCACCTGAAGTGCGCACCTTTATGTCTAGGCCCCCTCGTTCACCCTCCTCTAAAATCTCGGAATACCATCACGTAGTTAGTACATGAACATCGATGCACATAGATGTTGTATTTCAAATATTCAATTGTTGTACTTACCACAATGATAATGATTACGGTAATCAGCCCAATCGTATCCATGAGAATAAATAGAAGACCGATGAGGATTCTTTCAAGCATTATATCTGAAACGCATTGCGTATTTGCCAACAGCAGTTACCATGTTCATTCAATTCGAAGCCCATGGAATATGACGCAGAAATAGGATAAACTAGAACACAAAAGTTAGCATATCAGATGCATGAGCAAGTACAGTTTGTCTGCATCTGTAGCATGTGAACGAAAATTAAGAAAAGCTAACGAAGCTGTCGAACATTACAATGTCAGCATGCGTAATATCAAGCTGAAAGATTTGCTCCATAAAGAACATACATTTAGTTTAGACATCTGATGATTTTCACTGTTTTTTGGGAGAACATGACGGCCTTAGAAAAAAAGCTCGTTCTGTTGTCAGTTAGTGCCTCGGGTTCATCTTTATTATTGTCGTCAGGTTTCATTCATGCTACATAATACTAGAGTTGCAAGGATTAACCTGGGCGGGCAATTAAAGCAGCGCCTCATTGAGAAGAAGGGGGCGACGAGTAAAATGAGTAATAGGTCTCCTAGAAGATTGAGCAGAAAGTCAGTGGAATGGTCTGAAGCCATCACTTCAGCAGTGCAAAGAAATCAAAGTGAGAACGTAGGTTTCATAGCAGGCATTAAAAAACTTCGTTCCCTGAAATACCTCCTTGTTGCGAGGACCAGGACCCATAACAAATCGGAACGCAAAAGGTGGGCCATATCTTATGCATACGGCACTCAACATACGTGAAAATAATTCAGTGTTGCTTTTTCGAATTGGCATAGCTCTAGAGTTCAAATGGTTTCGTTGGTCGCTGTTTGAGGGATTCGCTGTCTATGGGCAATTTGTGTATAAAATACCAGTCAGAAATTTCGGCGGCATAAAGATGTCTTATTTACCAAATATTGGATGGCAATTATTTTTGTCGCTTTTCATTGGCATTCGGTTGGATAAAATTTAAATAGTCGAAGCCGACATACACTGTCCTGTGTTCCCAGAAAGCTTCCTTTTGGAAGGCAACAATTTTCTGCTCTTAACATCTTTGCGATCGCGGTCAGCGTTTCATAGTGTTTTAAACCGAATCTCGTTACCGTTTGGTTCCAATAAGCAGACAAATCGACTCGAAATAGAGCTGCGCGAAAATCTGGTTACGGTTTTGCGAAATTTTAGGTCCTTGCGAATTTCCAAAAAGCCGGATTTGTCGCCAATCGCCGTCTTGTGATTCTTGCCACTTTCGCTTCCTTCCTTCTTCCAACCGCTTTAAATAAGCGTCCATATTAATTCCATCTTATTTTGACCTGGCTTAAAAGAAAACAAAAGAGAAAAAGAAGGCGGTCGGCAGTTTGGCTTTTCTCAGTGTGGCTCTCAGCAGCAATTTATATACGTATTTTACACAGCTGTATTCAGACGTTTGTTATTGTCGATCTAACGAGAGATATTTTCGATGAATTTTATTTTTTGATAATGCATGCCTTATCAGCTGTAATAACATTGCTCACTCCGTATGTCTCTCCCTGAAGTATTAACTTTGTTTCCGATCTGTGATAAAAGTTTCAATCAGGCATTCCGTTCATCTGTGACGTTTGACCATCAAGTCTTCACATATAGATTATCAAGCATTCCACCTATGAAGTCGTGCAAGCACTTATTTCAGTTTCTCTAAAAATGCGCTTATTAAATTAACATGGAAGCTGATCTTTATTTGTTACCAGTATAAAGTATCAAGCAGTTGATCCCATATGGCCCCCTGCGCAGTATGATAATGGTTTCAGACGTATCAAGGAAATGCTTCGCAATCGACGAAGTATCTTTGGCGGTTTCGTTCAGAGAGATTGAAACCTGGCAAAACGTGATTCTAGAAGTAATGTTTTTTCTTAAACATTTTTTAATTTTCGTTTCGCAAAACGGAATTTGAAAGTCGTGAGCGGCAACTAACGAAGTCGATTGTTCCAGTGAACTTTAATAGTGCGAATAGAGAAACCTTTTGCTGTTCAAAGCGCTTTTCCATAGTACCTTCGGAGATGTCTGTGAAATTTCTTTTATTTGAAAGTATGGTTCAAGCACAGTAATTCCATATATCCCGTTGACAGGAAACGTTTGATTTTATTAAAAGCCCATAAAACAGTTCTTATAGTTAAGTTGCCGATACAAGTTCTCCAAGTTGATAACTCCAAGTTGATTATTACATCAAGCGGAATGTACCATAATTTAAAAAATTGTTTTTCTCGAAATTTTTCGTCCTGCCAGGCTTCGATTCTAACATTAAAAATGTGACAAAATTACGATGACTTTCCGTTAATTTCCTAACTTTGTTGCAATGTTTGGGAAATTTTTTTTGAAAAAATCCTAAATTTCAATTTATTTGATTCCTAATCGAAAACGTTAAGCGAGCGCATCGTATTTTTCTGCACATGGCGCTCTTTACTAGTGAAATATGCACAGATAAGCTCAGTTTATGCAGATTTGAAAAATCAAGGACTTTCAGCTTTAGCTGACTGTGAGCTTGTAATATCCATTCAAAGAACATACTCATTCAAATTCGAATGTGCGTACGCATAGATACATAAACGCTTATAAGCGCTACTTTTCATGCACCGTTGTATGTATTCAAAAGATTTCCTTTAAAATACCATGCAAAATTATTAGGATGGATTTGAATTGAAGCTCTTGCCTAGCAAAGCGTACGCCTTCGCTATGCGGAAGCAAAATGCTCTAATATCTTCAGCACGCGAAAGATTAATAACGAATGCCATGATTTTGTTCGGCTATGAAGAAAATTTCATTCCGAAAATTTTTCACCACTTATACAGTGTCCCTTGAATTATTTTAAACTTCAGATGTTGGTTGAGAGAAAAATGAGCGATCGATCCGGCGAACGCTGATTAAATATTCAAATGACTAATTACCAGATACATTGGCAAAGATATAACGAAGTTTTGCAAATAAATGCTTCAATGGTAGATACATTAACAAACGTTAATGGCATTATAAGCCTTCAGAAGAATTCTGAACAGGTGAAAACGACGCTATGGACACCGAAATTTTTGGGTTGTGAACAAATTCCCTCGAAGATTATTCAAGTTTGAGTCACTCATAACAAGAAATTTTATGGCTAGTGGAGACTTCAATGTATCGCAGTTTGCCATTCATTGCCCATACACACGACATTGACAGCTTTGACTGTGGCAACGAAATGAAGGGCGCTAAAGTAATCATACTGAAATTGATAAAAGTGTCACAAACAGCTCTCTCATATTACCGTCATCTATTTACAACGCTCAGCGATTTTTGACTGGAGACAAAACGCCTTGCAAATATAAAGTGGGGCGAATCCCGGGAACTGCTGACGATGATGAACAACAGCAGGGATTGGAGAAGAAAACCTCGAAGAGAACCATAAGCAGCAGCATTTGGGACACACAGTAAAATCCTTGGATGAAAGGATGCCAAATACAAAAAACAGAAGACCAACTCGAAATAGGTCAGCTAATCGGAAGAATCGAAGTGAAACAACACACTACCGATTTCTACTTTTGGCAAAAAGAGTTTTGAGAGCATGGTAAATCCAGCAAATATACAGCAAAAAATTCTTGTAAAACTGCATATGTTTCAGAAAATTGATGCGACAAGCAAGCACTGTGGCTTACATTTTGCTAGTGGAAGTGGGTAGTGCTTACCGCAGTTGTTTCGCTTATTGTCCTACTCTTGTCAGCCGAACATTTATTACAATCGAAGGTTCTAATGAAGAAAGAAATTGCCAATTGGCGCATTATTACATACAATGCTAGCAAATAAATGGGATTAGAAATGACCGCCTCAAAACGACCGAAGACCAGTCGGGAACAACATATTTCACGTAGCCATTGTCAAATAGCTTATTCGCGAAGCTATTTGACAATGGCTAGGCCACAATGCGCGCCGATAGTTGCCATGATATACTTCGTGGCCACTCGAAAAACCAACCATCAAACAACCTTTCCTATGCATAATGAAACGTAAGCATTACTGCTTTCTGCATATAGATGGGTCGACTGGTTACATAAAGCTTCTGCTAAAAAATCGTATCTATTTGCTGCTCCACGTGTTCTCTGCCCACCCCCCTTCACCTTTACCCCTCTCCACGTTTCCCCCACCCGTCGAACTGGTTGCAAAATTCCTCTAGGATGCAAAGGTTAGGCGCTGTGCAGCAATTATATGGTTTTTGCTGGTTAACTGCTCATAGTAGTATATTGTATAGGTGGTCGGTCAGTCTATGGCCTCCCCAATTTGTCTGCTTTACTTCAATCGCGCTGATCTGAAGCCACCATAATGTGATTTACAGATGCAAATTTACCAAACTGTGCACAAATCGGTTGACCATGAGGTACGCGCATTACGCATCTTGAACCGAGTAAGGCTGAAGAACAGGTGAATTGTGCCCCAGCAGCACCGCAGCATATGCGCTTATGAGTACACTCCTCTCATTTGATAAGCTGCTTTCATTGATTTCCCTCAAAGCAGAAAAATTTAAAACCCAAACTTAGTGTGTCGTTCGTGAAAAACTTACACTGAAAATTAGCTTTTCTGCGGTGCGACTGGTGGAAGATATAATCTCAGTTAATGCAAAATAGATGCAAGTTACATACGCTTTTAGGAAACTATGCCTCGCTGTTTCAGTTCAATCTGTTTGAAATTGCGCATAAGAAGAGAAGGTTGGTCATTGATTGCAAATATCAAATTTCATAGCTATAGCTTTAGTGGTTACCAACTTAAAGACATCGGACAAACAAAGAAGCTGACAAACAGACAAGCAGACAAGCACGAACAAACAATTTTAAGCATGGATACATGAAATGAGTATGGTGGCTTGAAAAGTGAAAATTTGTCGATTCTCCTAACGACAGCTGGTGAGCAGCAGTTATTATTTGTCCTAGAAGCAAGTCGCATTGAAAAAAACAAGTATCATCTACAACATCATACGTTGAAAAGTTCCGTCATTATTAATAAGGAATCATTTGTTCGGACTGGAATAGCGTGCGTTGCGATTTGACTTCAAAGGCCGGAATAGCGTGCGTTTTAATAAAACTTCAGAGGCTGCTGTGGAGCGAGGTGAACTTTAACTTGTAGTAAGTAATTGTTTTTCGTGATTAATCCGACGGGACATAGCTGATTACTGTTTGCGCTTGCAAGTATAATCTCATCGACAAACGACAAATTTGGAAGTGAAATTAGCGAGAAACATTATTAAACAAAATAATGGGACGCTGTATTGAAGAGCTGAAGAGAAGTTTTCGTTCAGCAAAATTGAATCATTGTACCTTATATTGTCATTGTATCTTATATTTTGTTGGTGGAAGTGGGTACCGCATACCGCAGTTGTCTCGCTCATTGTGCTACCCTTCTCAATACAAACATTGATACTTCTTTAAATTTGAGCACAGAGGCGTTTAACTAAGGCAATGGAACTCACAGTAGAAGACTAAACTAAATGTAAAATCCTTGAATAACAATGAGAAAACGTTGAAGAACAGGGTAAACTAACACGCGTCAACGTTTAGAAGCGTTGAACAAGATGACTGAAGCACTTCATTCACGAACTTCTTAGGTGAAATGTTCTTTAGTTCCTTTAATGATGCATTTAACAGCACATAAAAACAATAAATCAAATTTATTTATCCTTTAAATAATAAATCATTCTTTCGTTTGCTAGAGGATCGATAGATTCTGAGAGAGAGAACTCGCTTGTTTCCAGTAACAGCAAATTAACTGTAACAGCAGTTTTCAAGGATTTTTGAGTAAAACATCATTTTCAAGCAAAAGAGGCGTGAAATGTGCACCTGAGCTACATTCCGAACAAAATACGCACAGAAAACCATAACACATTGACCGACTGCTTTCCTCAATGCATCGTTGCCTTTCATAATTAGTGATGAGTTGTGAGGTAATATTCTAATCACGATTTTACCTGATTACATACCCCTTTGTATCATCTCTGCGTTGTCGTGAAGGTAGTCCTTGCCTATCGGCTAAACATTCGATTCGATTCGATTCGATTCGATTTGATTCGATTCGATTCGATTCGATTCGATTCGATTCGATTCGATTCGATTCGATCCGATTCGATTCGATTCGATTCGATTCGATCCGATTCGATTCGATTCGATTCGATTCGATCCGATTCGATTCGATTCGATTCGATTCGATCCGATTCGATTCGATTCGATTCGATTCGATCCGATTCGATTCGATTCGATTCGATTCGATCCGATTCGATTCGATTCGATTCGATTCGATCCGATTCGATTCGATTCGATTCGATTCGATCCGATTCGATTCGATTCGATTCGATTCGATCCGATTCGATTCGATTCGATTCGATTCGATCCGATTCGATTCGATTCGATTCGATTCGATCCGATTCGATTCGATTCGATTCGATTCGATCCGATTCGATTCGATTCGATTCGATTCGATCCGATTCGATTCGATTCGATTCGATTCGATCCGATTCGATTCGATTCGATTCGATTCGATCCGATTCGATTCGATTCGATTCGATTCGATCCGATTCGATTCGATTCGATTCGATTCGATCCGATTCGATTCGATTCGATTCGATTCGATCCGATTCGATTCGATTCGATTCGATTCGATCCGATTCGATTCGATTCGATTCGATTCGATCCGATTCGATTCGATTCGATTCGATTCGATCCGATTCGATTCGATTCGATTCGATTCGATCCGATTCGATTCGATTCGATTCGATTCGATCCGATTCGATTCGATTCGATTCGATTCGATCCGATTCGATTCGATTCGATTCGATTCGATCCGATTCGATTCGATTCGATTCGATTCGATCCGATTCGATTCGATTCGATTCGATTCGATCCGATTCGATTCGATTCGATTCGATTCGATCCGATTCGATTCGATTCGATTCGATTCGATCCGATTCGATTCGATTCGATTCGATTCGATCCGATTCGATTCGATTCGATTCGATTCGATCCGATTCGATTCGATTCGATTCGATTCGATCCGATTCGATTCGATTCGATTCGATTCGATCCGATTCGATTCGATTCGATTCGATTCGATCCGATTCGATTCGATTCGATTCGATTCGATCCGATTCGATTCGATTCGATTCGATTCGATCCGATTCGATTCGATTCGATTCGATTCGATCCGATTCGATTCGATTCGATTCGATTCGATCCGATTCGATTCGATTCGATTCGATTCGATCCGATTCGATTCGATTCGATTCGATTCGATCCGATTCGATTCGATTCGATTCGATTCGATCCGATTCGATTCGATTCGATTCGATTCGATCCGATTCGATTCGATTCGATTCGATTCGATCCGATTCGATTCGATTCGATTCGATTCGATCCGATTCGATTCGATTCGATTCGATTCGATCCGATTCGATTCGATTCGATTCGATTCGATCCGATTCGATTCGATTCGATTCGATTCGATCCGATTCGATTCGATTCGATTCGATTCGATCCGATTCGATTCGATTCGATTCGATTCGATCCGATTCGATTCGATTCGATTCGATTCGATCCGATTCGATTCGATTCGATTCGATTCGATTCGATTCGAATTACGCGACAGAATCAATGGGGATCTCAAGCATGATTATGCTCAAGTAAGATACCTGAAATAAAAATGAGAAAAAGAAGCGAACACATTATCATTGCTTACTCCGTGGACATGGCCGTTTGGGCGACGGTTGAACTCAATATTAGAGATGATCATTCTCGTCAATGTCATCATCCCTTTATCTAAGGTCATGAAGCTGCGCCACCGTTTTGGCTAGGTAATTCCTTGAAATTTGCATTTATCAGCTTTCGGGCGATTTTAGTCGATCCTAGCCGAGAATTTCTATGTGCATCTGTGGCGCGTTACTAATGTGGTGAGGAGTTTTTACAGTTGAGGCGCCCGCTAGTAGTTGGAGTTGATTAATAAGCATGGATAATATGCATACCCTGAATGAAAATGTTCGTGGACTTTGATTAGCATTGCGCAAACTTTTAATGTAAGGCTTTACTCGAAGCCTTTTGTGAATTTCAAGAAATTTAAAATTATTGTGATCCGTGCATGTGGATTTCGTCAGTTAATCAATGCCATCGAGATATCACATCTTCGTTCATTTGCAGACGTTTATTTTCCGGGCTGCATGTGCCGAAAATTATCGATATATCGGCGAGGGCCGCTTCTTTGATCGCCTACCTTCCTCTGCAAGATGAAGTGCTGGTCTGTTTCTCGTTAGGATTCATTGGTACTTCCACAGGTTACAATATAAAACACTTTATTTATGCAACCATTCGTTAAGGACGTGTTCGACTTTTGAAGTTTTCGGAGCGACGTCGGTGATAAATCATTCAATTGGGCACTTTTTTGTGTGATATCTAAGTGCGGAATTTTTATCAGCTGCGAAACTCTCAGCATCACCCTTCATCTCAAGTGAAATCCCCGAACTCTCCTTTCGAGATGAAAGTTCGCGCAAACACTTCGTCTTGCATTTAGTCTGAACTTCCTATTTGCTCTATCACTCGAGTTTACGAAATTTTTCAAGAATCGATTTCCCCAAACTTATTCCATCCCTTTTTCCTATCGGAGGCGTCAGTTCGCGCGAGTTCTCATAGTTCTCATAGTTTTCTCCTCGATTTTTTTATGTTTTGTTATTCATGCTGTTCTTAATTCTTCCTGACAAGAAGACATCTTTTGTTCATTCATACTTTGAACTTTGCCTCTGATCTTTTTTCGAAAGGTATCAGCTTATCCTAAACATTCGATTGGACACTTTTATTTTGTGATATCCAACTGCGAAATTTTTATGAGCTCCGAAACTCTCAAAATCAACCTCCATCTCCAATCGAATCCCCTACTCTCCTTATCAGGATGGGAGTTCTCACAAGCACTTTGTCTTGCATTCAGTCTCGTTTTCGTATTTGGTCTATCATTTGAGCAGACAGAGTTTACGAAATATTTCAAAATTCGATTTCCTCGAATTTATTTCATCCCATTTTCCTATCGGAGGCGTCACTTTGCGCGAGTTCTCATAGCTCTCAGAGTTCTCATTTTGATTCTCGTATGTTTTATTATTTATGCTGTTGTTAATTCTTTTTGAAAAAAAGACATCTTTTGTTGATTCATGCTTTGAACTTTGCTCTGATCTTTTTTCGAAAGGTATCAGCTTATCCTATTATTTAAGAGCGTAGAAAGCGTGTAAATGACGGGTACCTTCTCTCTTAATAAGCCTTGCTTGAAGAGAATTATTGTCATATGAACAAGAAAATAACGTGATTGTTTGACACAGTTAAAAAGAAATTTGATAATTTTTCGTCGCTGTTTGAGTCGCAGAGGTAGGACAGAGTGGCGCATTGCTCGAACTCTTTAATTTTGGGCATCTTGCGTTGCCTCGGATGGGTATTTTGATATATTAGCAGATCATTTTATCAGTTTTGTTCAACTCGCGGAGGAATGTGAGACTGAACTCATGACCAGTTTCGTGATGAGCAAAGCTCTTGATGGGAGGTGTACTGTTCAGTTCTACCTGAGGTAGGTTGCGATTGATCGCGAAGGTTTTTCTAGGTATTCAAAACTGGATAGTATTCTATGTAAGTTATCTGCTCTGCTTATTGCTATTCGTACAGTGTGTACGTCAAACTGTATGTAGGCACTTTCTTGTCAAGCAGCATCAGGACTGAAGCGGATGTATTCATAGCACGATCGCATGTGAAGCCCTTACAAGCTGCTCTTAAGCAGTGTCATGTATAGTTCACTTTAAGAGTAGTTTTGGAGGCCGAAATGTGATATGTCATCGTACTGAGGGAACGCTACCCTGCAGTTCATCGTGAGCTCCACGCAAAGTGTAACAGTTGCCTTCGTAGTCGCAGGCACCGTGAGGGAGACGAGGGGATAGACTTGTGGGTTTTTTTCCTTCTTCTCCATATATTTTCTTCTCGTCTTGTATTAGAGTTGCGTAAGGGACGCATTTTGCATGGAAAAGTTTCAGGAAATGTTTTATCAATAGGTTACTTATAGAATTTTGTTCTTAGGGATATAATTGTACTCTAATTACAATACCACAGGAAATTTTGCATAAAAAATTACATTTCATAAAATATAGATTTCTCAGAAGCCACTGGATCTGCTTGACGTTCGAGTCGATTTCCGAAATCACGAACATCAGGTTCTTTCATCAACGAGAGAAAATTTCTGACGTGTGTTTCGAGCTTTTTTATGAGATTCATATTTTAATATAACGTAATATTGACTCTCGTAATACCACCAGCGTCGATTGGGACTGTTGTCGGCATTAGAGCACGTTGAGTGACCGATGGTGGAGATGAGCCCGATAGGCGGTAAATTGCAGCTGTCGTATACTGTAATGCTTTTTTTCGTAGAGACCTGAAAGAAAAAGTTGGCTTTGGAAATGGTGAATTCTATTGTTGGAAATAGGTGCGAGACGTTCTTGGTTTTATTTCGCATTATGAGTGTCGACCGTGTATTTTCAAATGTTCTCCTTCAGA
>JPKZ01002709.1:170026-199172 GCA_000803305.1 Toxocara canis | reverse complement strand
GGGGGAATGGCGATGATGAGTCGGAGCAACCTTTTCCTTCACGACGTCCACTAACCAGCTGGGGTTGCTTAAATGCCGCTCCAGCCGACAGTGGCCTTCGATTCCAGTTGCAGCCAATCTCAAAACATAGTGAATTCCTGTGACCAATCGTGGGAACGTTTTTGCAGCGGACGTACGGTGCTAAGTGCACTGTGCAAATCCTCGCGACAGTCCCGCCGCAGATGAAAATATTTGCAGCGCAAAGTGAATGTTAGGGATTGGATGCAGCAAAACAGGGAATATGATGTGTGTGGGTGTGTGTTGGTGTGAAGGGATCAGAAGAATACAGAACGGGGCATGAGAATACAAAATTGAATATGAGAATGCAGATCAAAAGAAAACAGAACGCAGAAAATGCAGAATACAAATCAGAATGCAGATCTGAATATCGGAACTGAGCATAGATATTTTCGAATGAATATGTATATGGGTAGTGAACAAAGTACAGGTACGCCATCTTGGATTCACTGGAGTAACATTCGAAAAGGGACGTAAGTGGCTTTTAGCGATGCTGTTGAGTTGTTTGCGCTTTCTTTGATGCCACTTGGTTCTTCTTCTGTCTGCCCTTGTTCTCATGGCTTGCAGTCCTTTAATTGATTGATTGTTTAATTGAATGATCACTTCTTTACGGACGTTAGTATGACATAAAGGTAGAAGCTTGCAATAGATGATGCCGGCTCCATTGATAATAAATACGGCTACTGCTGCCGCACCTCATAAGATTAAACGCCATCGGTAGGCAGTGGCGCTTAACGCGTTCTCAGTTTCTTCGGTAGCTGTGCTGAATTCGTGACCGAGTTCACGAAGAAGTTCTTCGGCTGTTGTCCGCCAGACATGTTTCTTTTCCGAAGGTTTCTGTGTCGGTTCTAGCGTTCTTCCTCGCTCTAACCTATGCACCGCAAGCTGAAGTAACTCGAGCGTCAGATCTGCGTGCTTCGATGAATTGAAAATGATTCGTGTCTCTGCCTTCACGAGGGAATGAGGCGCGGTGCTACTTAATTTTTGATAGACTTTGGCGAGGTAGCCACAGACATGGAACTAGCCAAGAGCTGGGCTCAACTTCCCATGTGACCGGGTTAGTGAACCGCACTGTGCCTTCGACATTTACTGGCAACCATTCGCAATAGCGATTGTCGTGCTGATGGTTCCAATAAGCTTTCGTAATAGTGATTTTGTGGCAATGAGAAACGAATAGGAGATCTTCGATGTATCTGGCCGTAATATCTGTTCTTCCAATAAAAATTCGCGCTGCTGCTGTTGGGTCGTTTACGCTGATCCCGCTTAGGATTTGGTTTAGTTTATTTCGCATGAAGCACCCCTTAAGCGCGTTGTCTCTTATTTACATTTCTTGCAAATATTGAAGGTGAATGTTAGCCTTGTCAGGCTCCTCTTGCAAATTCTCTGCTATGAATGCCCTAAGTGTGTTATCGGTTCTTTTTTCCAGTCTAATATGGCGCTTCCGAAGTGGGAAGGAAATGATATGTGAAATGGCATTGTGTATGAGATGTGGATTAACGATGTTGCAGGTATTCCCCAATACCGGAGGGTGTTTTATGGGGATGAAAGTTGATTGTAGTCCATTAACAATCAATGCATCGGAGCTTAAGGAGGAATACGTTCCCGTGTATAGGTAACGACATCGCTTTTCGATTTCGGTAATATTTCACACAATCGTTTCACGAGGAGTTAGACAATAGTTAGCATGCGCATGACAACCTGCCGTTCGACTGAAGGTTGTAAGGATGCCGTTACCGTCGAACAATACAGCTTCCCCTTCCTCCATTATGTAATTCACAGTTTGGTGGCAGTAAGTCCCGAGTAGACTATGAGTATTGCACTTGATTTGTGGTGGCCCATTTATGTGGAGCTTTGGTGGGGAGCAAAGTTTGTTTTCCAAGCCATTTTTCTGCGCGAAACTTAAGACAATCTGTGTAAGGTATGTTTCCCACCACATACGAATCGTTAATTACTTGGAGACTGCACCAAAGAAGGACCAAGTGCACACGGCTCTGCAAGTCTTTGCGCAATATGTAGCGTTTATAGCTACGAGTTGCCTGTGGTAAACCGCGACTTTTGTCGTAACCCAGTGGTCTGTTATCCGCGCAGTACAATTAACGGGGGAAGGTGCACGAATAAAAACACCCACTTGTTGATAGGGCATAGCTGGGGAATACGATCGCCCGATGCGGCGGAATATAGAAAGCATATCGCTAACAAGAAAAATGGTAATATGCATGTTCGAGTTGAGTGAGGGAAATCTCTTCAGCTTGTGAGTGAGACTGCTGCTGTGTTTCTTCGCGTCATACTTCGGGTGACAGGACGATGTAAAGATGCTGAGGGGAAAGTCACAACTGTGGAAGTTTCGTTCGTTGAATTGTTCGACTGCTTGTGGTCCTTGGTGACTTCCAGTGGATATGAGTTTGATATCGCTCGCGAGGTCATGTGTCCTGATGCTGCGCGCACTTTTGCTGTTCTCACTGTGCCGTTCGAAGTATGCGTTGTTTGAATAATGCTGCCAGTTTCTAGTTGCCACTGGGAGCGTTTGGTGTGCTGAGAAGAACGACTTCGCCCACTTGAGATTCTCGTCTTGTCTATGCATCTGAGCCAGAATGTTCCAGAATGCTCTCGTTCTCGCAGCAGGTGTTATGTTGCCATACCCTCCAAAGTTGCCACTGGGAGCACTGAGTTTGATTCCACTGTTGAATGAATCCTTCTTTGGACGAAAGAGGTGGCGGGAAATATAGATTTTCTTCGTTTTTGTCAAGTTCCACTTCAATGAGTAGATTTGCTCGAGGTCGAAGGAAGTCCACCGGTCGTAATACTTCCAATGAATCAGTTCCAACAAATACAACTGATCTGTGATTGGTGACCGCCTCTGTTTCCGTAATAAACGTTTGGAATATTTTGCGATCGAGAAGCCTTCGACCGATTGCGTGATGGATTGCATTCTTGGTAAGTGCCACTATCCGTTCATACACATCTCCTTTCCAAGGTGCAGACGCTGTGACAAAGGACCACTTTATTTAGCTTGCTGCTGGAATGAGCTTCGTGCTAGCCGAAGCTAGTTTGAAATTCCTACCGTTATCAGGGAGAATATTTTTCGGTACTCCTCGTCGTGCAATAATCCGTTAGAGGCAATGTAGAAATCCGTCTGCTGATAAATTGTAGGTTACTTCCAAATGAACGGCTCGGGTGCAGAGGCATGTGAATAGGGCTACCCATTGTTTCCTGATGTCTGACGAGCCTTTGACCACGATTTTAATGGTCGCAAAGGTTTCGAGTCTCTATATTTCGAGCGTGTTTGCTCGTCTGCTGGGTTAGACATTGCTCGGGCTGATTACCGTCCAGACGCACCATGTCAGAAGGGGGTAGAATTGAACAACTCACCGAAAGTCGAGTTAGGTGATAGCCGAAGAATCGGAGCACGGCGAGGGGTGATCGGAGCAACGGAAGTTAGACGAAAGGCAAAGAGCGGGTGAGGAGGACGACCACTAAGTCCGCTAGCCAGCTGGGGTTGTTTATATGCCGCTCCAGCCTACAGTTAACTTGAATCCAAGTGGCAGCCAAGCTGAAAACGTGTGAATTCTTATGACGTTGTCCTGGGAATGTTTTCGCTATGAACGCACAGTGCCAAGTGCATCGTGCATCTCCTCGCGCCGCTCCAGCCCCGGACGAGAATATTCACAGGGTAAAGCGAAAGTTAGGGAATGGATCACCAAGAACAGGGAATATGATGTTAGGTGTCTTTGTGCGTGTATTGCATGTGTGGTGTGTATGTGTGGTGTGTGGTATGTGTGGTGTGCGCGTGGTGGGCGTGTTATGTGTGTGTGGTGTCTGTGGTGTGTGTGTCGTGTCCGTGGTGTGTGCAGTACGTATTTTGTGTGCGTATTATGCATGCGGTGTATGTGAGGTCTGTGGTGTGTGTCCAGTGTATGTGGTGTGCGTGTATCGCGTGTGTATGGTCTGTGTATGGTCTGTGGGTGTTGCGTTCGTGCTGTGTGGTGTGTGTGGCGTATATGCGGTGTGTGTGGTATGTGTATGTTGTGCGAGGTTTGTGTGCTGTGTGGTGTGTGCGGTGTGTCTGTGACTTTATGTGATGTGCAGTGTGTGCGATGGGTGCAGTACGCGTGCGGTGCGTGTATTGTGTGTGTGGTGTGCGTGAGGTGTGTGTGTGGTGTATGGCGCGTTGTGTACGTGGTGCCTGTGTGGTGTGTGTGCATTGTGTGGGTAGTGAGTGTTATGTATGTGTGACGGTTATGTATTCTTGTGTGGTGTGCGTGTGGTGTGTGCGGTTCTATGCATCTGAGCCAGAATGTTCCAGAATGCTCTCGTTCTCGCAGCAGGTGTTATGTTGCCATACCCTCCAAAGTTGCCACTGGGAGCGTTTGGTGTGCTGAGAAGAACGACTTCGCCCACTTGAGATTCTCGTCTTGTCTATGCATCTGAGCCAGAATGTTCCAGAATGCTCTCGTTCTCGCAGCAGGGAATAATGCTGCCAGTTTCTAGTTGCCACTGGGAGCGTTTGGTGTGCTGAGAAGAACGACTTCGCCCACTTGAGATTCTCGTCTTGTCTATGCATCTGAGCCAGAATGTTCCAGAATGCTCTCGTTCTCGCAGCAGGGAATAATGCTGCCAGTTTCTAGTTGCCACTGGGAGCGTTTGGTGTGCTGAGAAGAACGACTTCGCCCACTTGAGATTCTCGTCTTGTCTATGCATCTGAGCCAGAATGTTCCAGAATGCTCTCGTTCTCGCAGCAGGGAATAATGCTGCCAGTTTCTAGTTGCCACTGGGAGCGTTTGGTGTGCTGAGAAGAACGACTTCGCCCACTTGAGATTCTCGTCTTGTCTATGCATCTGAGCCAGAATGTTCCAGAATGCTCTCGTTCTCGCAGCAGGGAATAATGCTGCCAGTTTCTAGTTGCCACTGGGAGCGTTTGGTGTGCTGAGAAGAACGACTTCGCCCACTTGAGATTCTCGTCTTGTCTATGCATCTGAGCCAGAATGTTCCAGAATGCTCTCGTTCTCGCAGCAGGGAATAATGCTGCCAGTTTCTAGTTGCCACTGGGAGCGTTTGGTGTGCTGAGAAGAACGACTTCGCCCACTTGAGATTCTCGTCTTGTCTATGCATCTGAGCCAGAATGTTCCAGAATGCTCTCGTTCTCGCAGCAGGGAATAATGCTGCCAGTTTCTAGTTGCCACTGGGAGCGTTTGGTGTGCTGAGAAGAACGACTTCGCCCACTTGAGATTCTCGTCTTGTCTATGCATCTGAGCCAGAATGTTCCAGAATGCTCTCGTTCTCGCAGCAGGGAATAATGCTGCCAGTTTCTAGTTGCCACTGGGAGCGTTTGGTGTGCTGAGAAGAACGACTTCGCCCACTTGAGATTCTCGTCTTGTCTATGCATCTGAGCCAGAATGTTCCAGAATGCTCTCGTTCTCGCAGCAGGGAATAATGCTGCCAGTTTCTAGTTGCCACTGGGAGCGTTTGGTGTGCTGAGAAGAACGACTTCGCCCACTTGAGATTCTCGTCTTGTCTATGCATCTGAGCCAGAATGTTCCAGAATGCTCTCGTTCTCGCAGCAGGGAATAATGCTGCCAGTTTCTAGTTGCCACTGGGAGCGTTTGGTGTGCTGAGAAGAACGACTTCGCCCACTTGAGATTCTCGTCTTGTCTATGCATCTGAGCCAGAATGTTCCAGAATGCTCTCGTTCTCGCAGCAGGGAATAATGCTGCCAGTTTCTAGTTGCCACTGGGAGCGTTTGGTGTGCTGAGAAGAACGACTTCGCCCACTTGAGATTCTCGTCTTGTCTATGCATCTGAGCCAGAATGTTCCAGAATGCTCTCGTTCTCGCAGCAGGGAATAATGCTGCCAGTTTCTAGTTGCCACTGGGAGCGTTTGGTGTGCTGAGAAGAACGACTTCGCCCACTTGAGATTCTCGTCTTATCTATGCATCTGAGCCAGAATGTTCCAGAATGCTCTCGTTCTCGCAGCAGGTGTTATGTTGCCATACCCTCCAAAATTGCTGCAGGCATAACTGAGTTTGATTCCACTGTTGAATGAATCCTTCTTTGGACGAAAGAGGTGGCGGGAAATATAGATTTTCTTCGTTTTTGTCAAGTTCCACTTCAATGAGTAGATTTGCTCGAGGTCGAAGGAAGTCCACCGGTCGTAATACTTCCAATGAATCAGTTCCAACAAATACAACTGATCTGTGATTGGTGACCGCCTCTGTTTCCGTAATAAACGTTTGGAATATTTTGCGATCGAGAAGCCTTCGACCGATTGCGTGATGGATTGCATTCTTGGTAAGTGCCACTATCCGTTCATACACATCTCCTTTCCAAGGTGCAGACGCTGTGACAAAGGACCACTTTATTTAGCTTGCTGCTGGAATGAGCTTCGTGCTAGCCGAAGCTAGTTTGAAATTCCTACCGTTATCAGGGAGAATATTTTTCGGTACTCCTCGTCGTGCAATAATCCGTTAGAGGCAATGTAGAAATCCGTCTGCTGATAAATTGTAGGTTACTTCCAAATGAACGGCTCGGGTGCAGAGGCATGTGAATAGGGCTACCCATTGTTTCCTGATGTCTGACGAGCCTTTGACCACGATTTTAATGGTCGCAAAGGTTTCGAGTCTCTATATTTCGAGCGTGTTTGCTCGTCTGCTGGGTTAGACATTGCTCGGGCTGATTACCGTCCAGACGCACCATGTCAGAAGGGGGTAGAATTGAACAACTCACCGAAAGTCGAGTTAGGTGATAGCCGAAGAATCGGAGCACGGCGAGGGGTGATCGGAGCAACGGAAGTTAGACGAAAGGCAAAGAGCGGGTGAGGAGGACGACCACTAAGTCCGCTAGCCAGCTGGGGTTGTTTATATGCCGCTCCAGCCTACAGTTAACTTGAATCCAAGTGGCAGCCAAGCTGAAAACGTGTGAATTCTTATGACGTTGTCCTGGGAATGTTTTCGCTATGAACGCACAGTGCCAAGTGCATCGTGCATCTCCTCGCGCCGCTCCAGCCCCGGACGAGAATATTCACAGGGTAAAGCGAAAGTTAGGGAATGGATCACCAAGAACAGGGAATATGATGTTAGGTGTCTTTGTGCGTGTATTGCATGTGTGGTGTGTATGTGTGGTGTGTGGTATGTGTGGTGTGCGCGTGGTGGGCGTGTTATGTGTGTGTGGTGTCTGTGGTGTGTGTGTCGTGTCCGTGGTGTGTGCAGTACGTATTTTGTGTGCGTATTATGCATGCGGTGTATGTGAGGTCTGTGGTGTGTGTCCAGTGTATGTGGTGTGCGTGTATCGCGTGTGTATGGTCTGTGTATGGTCTGTGGGTGTTGCGTTCGTGCTGTGTGGTGTGTGTGGCGTATATGCGGTGTGTGTGGTATGTGTATGTTGTGCGAGGTTTGTGTGCTGTGTGGTGTGTGCGGTGTGTCTGTGACTTTATGTGATGTGCAGTGTGTGCGATGGGTGCAGTACGCGTGCGGTGCGTGTATTGTGTGTGTGGTGTGCGTGAGGTGTGTGTGTGGTGTATGGCGCGTTGTGTACGTGGTGCCTGTGTGGTGTGTGTGCATTGTGTGGGTAGTGAGTGTTATGTATGTGTGACGGTTATGTATTCTTGTGTGGTGTGCGTGTGGTGTGTGCGGTGTGTTGTGTGTGCGTATTTTGCGTGTGGTGTGTGTGGTGTGCGACGTTTATGTATTGCGTATGGCGTACGTGGCATGTGTTATGTGGGTGGCGCGTGTGCTGTCTGCATATTGTTTGTGTGGTGCGTGCGTGGTGTGTGCCTGTGGTCTGTAACGTGGGGGCGGTGGGTGCGACGTGTGTTATGTGTGGTGTGCGCGTGATGTGTGCGTGGTGTGCGTATCGCGTGTGTGGTGTGTGTGGTGTTTGTGTGTAGCGCATGCCTGGCGTCTGTGAGGTGTGTGTGTGTCGTGTGCGTGCCGTGTGATGTGTGTGCTGTGTGCGGGGTGCGTGTGCCGTGTGTGTGGTGTGTGTTTTATGTGTGGTTCATCTGTGGCATGTGCGGTGTGCGGTGTCTGCGGAGTGTGTGGTGCGCGTGGTTTGTGTGGTGTGGGTATATGTGGTGTGTGTTGTATGTGTAGTTTGTGGTGTACGTGTGGCATCTGTGGTGTGTGTGGTATGCGTCTGGTATGTGGTAGAAGGGTGGTTTTCGTGGTGTGTGTGGGTGGTGTCTGAATTGTGTGTGTGGTGTACGTGGTGCGTATGGTGTGTCTGTGGTCTGTGCGCGATGCGTGTGTACTACCTCGTGTGTGTATTGTGTGTTTGGTGTGTGCGGTGTGTGTGCATTTTGCGCCGTGCATTGTGCGTGTGATCTGTGTATCGTGTGTATGATGTCTGCGCGCTGTGCGTGGTGTGTGGGTGTGGTGTGTGCGTGGTGTCTGATGTGTGTTTGGTGGGTGGATGGTGCGTATGTATTGTGTCTGTGGTGTGTTGTGTGTCCATTATGTGTGTATCGCATGTGCGCCGTGTGGTGTATGGTGTATGGTGTTTCAGATGTGTGGTGCACGTGGTGTATGTAGTGTATGCTTTGTGTGGTGGGTGTTGTCTATGTGGCGTTCGTGTAACGTGTCTGGTCTGTGATGTGTGCGGTTTGTGTGGTGTGTGTGTATTGTGTCTTGTATGTGTGGTGTGTGTGTGTGTGGATTGTGCGTAATGTGTATGTAAGCTGTGTGTAGCGTATGTGGTGTTGCGTGGTCTGTGTATGGTGCGTATGTATCATGTGATGTGCTTGTACCGCGTGTAGTGTGTGCATCTTGTGTGTGGTGTGTGGTGCATGTGGTGTGTGCGGTGTGTGTGGTATGTGTGGTTTGTCTCTGCGGTGTTTGTGTGGTGCGTGCGGGGTGTGTGCGTGTGCAGTGTGGGCGGGTGTGTGGTGTACGCGTCATGTTTTTGTGGCATGTGCGGTGTGGGTGGCGTGTGGGTAAGGTCTTTGTGTCGTGCGTGTGGCGTGTGGTGTGTGTGTACTGTGTGTGTCATGTCGGTGTGTGGTGTGTGTGGTGTGTGTGACGCACGTTTTGACAAAAAGAACATATGTGAGGATAAAAGATACAAAGATTCAAAAGCAGCTGTAATTTCGTCGATTCGCTTCATCGGTGCAGCTGACAACCATGCTTACGACTGACGGCCATAGGCTTTTCCTTTCCTTGATTGTTGTGAGCAGTTTTGGATCACCGTGCGGTCAGCCTGCTGGCGATCCTCACACAGAGCAGCAAGGCGATTGCCAGGACGATGCTATATCCATGTAGGGATGGGATGCTACATGAAAATTTCCGTAAGAATTTTCGCAAGTCATAATGAACACTCAATTAACCAAGTATAGAATCGCAGCGTTTCCCGGTAGGAATGGCTTTGAAGAATGCCCAATTCTGAACAAGAGGTCCCTGAAAGAATTTAATCGTTTAGTGAAGTCATTTGGCAGCTAGTTCGACATAAACAAAGCCTAGTATTCGTTTTTAAGATTGGAGGTAGGCTTTTCTATCGTAAGATGTAAGAAGGTCATTTCGCTTTCACTTCCATCCAGAACTGTTTCACGGACGCTGGTGCATGATGGGTTTCTTTGAATGACGCTTTGTCGTTGAATCTTATAAGTGACACCATTTTTTAAAATAAAACAATTCTCGTTATTTAAAACACAATTAGGGGAACAGAAACGAAACAAAAATAATTCGCATTCAAAGCTTGACCGCTTGTCTTCGTCATGTACTGTCCGATATGCACACATAATCGTATTTAGTTTTCGTCCGTAATATGTTTCGCGAATTTTTTTTCAAAACCTTTTATGTTTCGTTTGTACACTATCAAACTTTGTGATCCCGTGGTAGTTGACACTGGAATATTTTTTGATGAAGAAAATCAGTTTGATTAGACAGTCTATATGCATTCGTTTCTTTATATACAAAAAATTATCATCAGAAATATTTTGCACAGACTGTACATGAGAGATTTTTGTATACAAAGAACATCTTTATTAACTTTTATTAACTGCAGAAAATAGTCTACTGGTGTTCTTTGACTGTCCAGAAAAAAAAAAGAATTTGTGCAGTCGCCTTTTCTCAACCATAAAGAATATTTTCTATACAAAACGAATATGTAAAATTTTTGTAGAAGCAAGATATGTGGAAAAAATAGCGCTTAGACTGAAACGACAGATGGAGGAAACAGTAATACGACTTTACTAATACTACTAATAGGAAATACTCCAATAAAAAACGACTTCCATCCAGAACTCTTACTCTTTAATTTGATGTGTTGTCCGCTGAATACTGTGTCTATAGTTTGCTCTCTTTAACATATCGAACCAATCATGATGCGCAATTCCAACGATTCTACTCCACAACCTTTACCTCCTTGCCGATCTGAAATTTCATCGATTCGTCCTCCGTAGCCTTTACGTATACCTTCAGCGATTAGGACCTCCGCTTTGTGAAGTTTTCCGCTGTTAAAGAAGTGGAGTTCAAAATCTCAGACTCGAATTTTGAACATGCTCACATAATGCAGCTTAAAATTTGTTCACAATATTGCACAATATTGTGCAATTTTTGTACGCATTGGCTGTTTTAAAGTCGAGTTGAATGGAAGTTGTTGTATTTTACGGGGTGTAATCTTAAGATGTTTTTATTCTTTCATCGGTCTTTGTTTTCTGTCGGGACCGTCGTGATTAGTCCACCATATTCTTTTGTTTTACGCGTTTATGTACGTTATGCAAGGCTTATGGCGCACGTAAATCCTCTTGTAAATCCCTCTTGCGCGGGCGCATTCGTTGCGCAATTAATGGAATACAAAGTATTTAACGGGGGGTGGTAGTTTTTTTTGTTGAAGGTCATCTATTCAGTCGTTATGCTCCTTTATCGGTCTCCATCTTTTTTTTCGTCCAGATGAAGTGTGAAAGTAAACTAATTATTTTCAGATGTTAGTTGGCGATAATACAAAAATATCTGACGAGCAGAAGGTCGATGGTTGTTACTCGATGAAGTCGACTGTTGCAACAGGTGATAAAACTTCTGAAGGATTCATAGATAAACATTCGTTGAAACTTCCGAAGCCGAAAGAAGAAAACAGAAACGGAAGTCAACCGGCCAACCCAACTTATTGTATTTTAATATGTTCGAGAAACTTACTTCCTAATTACTATTTCTTAATTAATATATGAATCACAGTAGTACGGGCGGGAGTGAATGGGAAACGCAAAGGAAATACTTTCGTGAAACGCCATACTTTCACGGCGAAGGGAATGGAGGAGCGTCCCGTGGGGCGGTTCAACGCCTTAAGGCATCAAACAGAAAACGAGTATTACGGTCTTGTTGTCGCCTCCATACCTCCCCTCGCCCCCCCCCCCTTCTTCCACCCCACTTCCGCTAGTCCGGTCCTGTGGGCCAATTATCAGTTAGTTGTATTATTCGATCTACTGTTAGTGCAGAGTTTTTCCTCTGCAATCCTGCGCTTCCTTATTTGCCATATTTTTCATTTTCTAACGTTACTTATTTATATAAACGTTACTAATATTTATATAAACGTTACTATATTTATTTTTAACGTTACATATAAAATACTAACGTTACTAACGTCTTATTCAGTCATTTCATACTGGTATGGTTTTATACCGTATTCCATTTATCCTCGTTTTTCGGCGCATCACGCGGGTACATCTGAAGAAAAGTCGCAGTTTGGAACCTATATTATGCTTAATTTTAATTTTTCGATTTTCCTACCCCCCCATCCCCCCCCCCCCCCCCCCCCCCTTTTTCCACCCCTACTTCCGCTAGTCCGGTCCTGTGGGCCAATTATCAGTTAGTTGTATTATTCGATCTACTGTTAGTGCAGAGTTTTTCCTCTGCAATCCTGCGCTTCCTTATTTGCCATATTTTTCATTTTCTAACGTTACTTATTTATATAAACGTTACTAATATTTATATAAACGTTACTATATTTATTTTTAACGTTACATATAAAATACTAACGTTACTAACGTCTTATTCAGTCATTTCATACTGGTATGGTTTTATACCGTATTCCATTTATCGTCGTTTTTCGGCGCATCACGCGGGTACATCTGAAGAAAAGTCGCAGTTTGGAACCTATATTATGCTTAATTTTAATTTTTCGATTTTCCTATCATTCTGTCACACAACTTGCAGATGGTGCGGAGTCAAAGCCGGTCAAGAAGCAACCGTCTCCTAGAACTGCACGGGATGGTGGCGTCCCATCTCAGAAGTCGTCATCACGCTTTGAACAACGTCGCTTCAGAAGGCCACCACATGCGGTCAGCAGAGCGGTGGCTACTGGGGCTGGAAGTAAAAAAGATGAGAAGGTACCTTCATTATCAGGAGGCGGCCGTACGGAAGCGGAAGGAGTTATAGCGGCAGAAGAAGAAGGTACTGGTATCGCAGGGAATGGAAATGCTGCAGGTATGGAAATTATACTGTGAATATGTAACACTGAGCACCTGTGATCTATCGGGGCGTGACAGTTTTATCTTTTGCATCTTTGAATTTTCGGTGGATTTCACTGGTGTCATGAACGTTTTCAGGGAGTTTGCCGAATAGAGATTCCGCTAGAAAATTTTCAAGTCCTCCTGAATCAGCACTGGTGCCTACAGGAAACGCGTGTAACAGTTGATTTTCTTAAAGTTTTTCTCATTTAAAGTAGCCACTTGAACTTTCTTCGGCAGAGTGGTTTCTACCTGTTAATATCGTGAGCAGAGTTTTGATGTAATATTTTGTAAGGACCATCATATATGAGCTTACGTCCTCCCACTGCATTGATTTGGAAGGTTGTAGTGGCTAATCGCAATCCGATTTCGACCTGGTCGTAACCGATCTAGAAGAGTAAACAAAGATACGTGAAAAGAAAGGAGAGAGCAAAAAAAGTGAAGAAAAAAAAGTATGCTGACGAAACCGATGCAGTTACAAGATGGGATCGCAAATAAGTCTCAGAATTGAAAAATAGTAAACTCACTTATGACCGTTTTCTTCGATGAGTTTTCCCCGGGCTTTTTTTGATAATCTGACCTCGCGATCCGGAGTAGTCCTCCGATTTTTCGCTTTCCAGTATTTGGTTGAGAAAATTTTTTGGCGGTGATGCTGTGCTTCCTTGCGATGTCTGCCGTCGGCAAAGTTCCTGACCAGTCGTTTCCTGATTTCTTGACTAAGGTCCCCTTCCTCCCCCCCCCCCCCCGTCCTTTTACAGCCAAAGCGCTTTCCAACCGGGTCACCTGTTCGCGTCTACCCTCCGTTGCCGATTTTCTGTCGGCATCTTTCCTGCCAAATTTTTCGCTCAGAGCGGGCTGCGACATGGAAGAAATAGGGGGAGGGGGTGGGCTCATATGTATTCCTACATTAAGAGAATGTTCGAATATTTGTTTTGGTTTCTGTTTTCATGTAATTTGGAACCCGAAACGTTACTTCTCACTACTATTTTTTAATTTTCAAAATTTAATATTGATATTTATAGTTTAAAACTCCGTCAGTGTTTGATTTAAGGAAGCTTGTATTGCTGGTGTTCCGCGAAAGTTCTGATGAAGTGATACGTATGAGGGGAAAAAAACTACAAATATTTCTGCGTGTGAGAGGACGCGAAATTTTTTGAGGAGAAGTGTTCGAACCCTTTACTTGCTTCCTTGCCTCTCTTCGTCCTCATCAAATGTTTACCTCATTTATCTTTTCTCTCGTTCAGATGCTTCAAAGATCACCGCTTTGACCGATGCGAACAAATCAAACTCGAAACCCCCAAAGCGACGTATCTGTAAATATTTTGCCACCGAACAATCATGCTATTTCGGTGATCGATGTCGTTTCTTGCATATACAAACCGCAGAGAAGAAGCTTGAGAGTTTGCGCTCTGCATCTGAGCAGGAACCTGCGTCTGTCCTATCTACCGATGTTCCCTCTCGAAAGATTCCATTCCGACCTCGAACACTTCAGTTGACAAAGGAGCAGCTTGGCTCACCTGAGCAGCTCCATATCTTCGATTCAGAAGTTGCTTATTTTAAGCGAAGGTTTCCTGGAACAGTTGTCACAAAATCCGAGAAGGGAGCGGCAATCGTATTTGAATACTCAGTAACCGATCCTGAATGGGTTAGTAACCGAATGTCTCGCTAGATTTCGAATATAGCGCGGTAGTGAAAGTATCGTTTAGCGCATATGAATGCGAAGTTTGAATTCATCTATAAATTGATGGAAGTCTCACTTTTTCTTGGGGTGGCAAAAATTGATAATGACTTGCGGAGTTAAACACATTTAACTCAAAACAGTTCACCATCAGCGGCTTTGACAGTGATCGTCACGATAGCCTTTATCTTCTTTTCGATCTTTCATTGTAAACTGTAGTGTTTGCTTTAGGAACGCTTAACTTTAAAAGAGCTGTAGCTTATCGCCCTTGCAAGCAGTAAATTGCTAAAGATTTGAGCAGAAATACTCCCCCTTCCGCCCTTCCTCACCCCTTTCGCCTTTTCTGTCCCCCACTCCACCTCCACCCCGCTACAACAGCTGTCCACAGCCTCATTAGGAATTGGTAGCTGCGGGTACTTTAAATTAAGCCTTTAGACTTTGAACGGCAGTTATAACGCTCAAAGGACTGCTTTGGATAGTCTTGTACAGCTTTTCTAACGATATGAATCTGTTTTGTAATTTTGGAGTAATGGCATTGCAAGGTGGGGAGAGGAAGTGGGGGAGGAGGGGAGAGGGAGAGCGTAAGGGGAATGGACGAGGAGGAAGGGGGAGGGGTGGGGAGGAGGGAGGAAAGGGAGGCCGCTGAATATATTGCTAGAATGTGTTTCGTGGTCACCCTGCCTTTCCCTCTCTCTCAAATATTCGTTTCCCTCGTTGTCATAAAAAAGAGTGCTGCATACTTTATACATTTTTTCAAAAGTTTTATATTCCTAGCATTTCTTCTGATTATTGTTGGCCTTCAGATATTCGACGTGAAAGCGATGCGGTTCATATTTACGCTGCCACAAAGCTATCCGGTGGACAAAGGATGCCTTTCTGTAGGTGATGATTCACTGCCTAAGCCGCTCGTCATCCATCTTGAGAAGGCATTTTCCGAATACTTGACGGTTAACCTTATTTTTGTTCTGTGGACATTTCGAACGGTAGTCTTTTCTGATTATGCTGAAAAAGCTGTTGTTTAATTAGCTGGTAGCTAAGTACGTATTTGGCCGTGGTCAAGCGTTGGTTATCATCTTACCAGGGCTGCTTGCAACAGAGACCTTATATGCACAATGAGAGTTGTTGTAAATCTCTACTGCTCCACTTGTTCCCAAACTTTGCGCTCTTGTCCACATATAGTTCTTTCGTGTTTGAGCTACAAAAACACACGTGAGGCATAGAAACACAACGATGCAATGACTCGTTGACTTGCCTTGCCAAAATATTTGTATTCCTATTCGACGTCTTTTGTAAAAGCATTAATATTCGTAGTTGACGTGCACTGTGAGTATATATGTATTCCTAATCGGCACAAATCGCAAAAATACTTGCATCCCTAGTCGAGTCCATTGCAGAAATTGTTATATTCGTGGTCGACGTCCATTGCAAAAATGTTTATATTCATGGTCGACGTCCATTGCAAAAATGTTTATATTCATGGTCGACGCCCATTGCAAAAATGTTTTTATTCCTAGTCGACATTCACCGCAAGTGAATTTATATTTGTTGTGACTCTTGCCGTTACAATTTTTTGGATTCTTTGCATATCTTTGGTTTTCATGTGTTGTTTTTTAGGCGAGGTGGAAAGCTTTCGAGTCGAAAAACGCGTTCGAATCTGTTGGAAAAAGTTTGATCAAATGGATCGATCGATCGATATTCGAATTGTTCATTGCGGGTTTGAAAAAGACTAAAATGATATTTGAAGCCGAAAATGCCGGAATATCACTTATACTGCCTTCTGCGCCTTCTGAAACCACGATTCCTTCCACTGATACCAAATTTGTCGGCACCAATGAAGGTGATGGCGATCTTCAGAGCATGCACATGGTTTGTTATAATGATGTACTCGTTGGGAGTATAGGAGAACAGTAATGGGAGAGGAGGAGGATTAGATCGGTTCCCCAGCAGAAGTGGAAGAGGGAAGGAGGGAGTCAAACACGTGAGGTGGCGATTTGAAAATGAGAGCCTGCGTTTTCTTTAGCGTTTTGCATGACCGGCCTTATCAGGTACGCAGTGCTGGAGTAGAGAAAAGTCCATTGCATTTGTTTTATTCCAAATGTCAGCTCATTATCATTGGAGTGACTACTGTTGCTCTTTTGGAGTCATTTGTAGTTGGTTAGGTTAATGTATGCAGGCGTAATGGTTCACAGTGAGTGCGCTTGTACTCAACCACTCCCATCAAACCTCAGGTCGCGAGGCTTCATTAAGAGAAACAAAATTAAGGAAAAGAAGAAGGACGATGCAGAGATAGCAACGATGGAGGATGTTGAGCAGCAGGCAGGGAAAGATGAGGAGGACAAAAATAATGAAATAGACGAGTTAGTTCCGTCTGAAGTGGTAAGTTGCGTTAAAATTTCGAAGATTTGTAAATCCTTCTTGGACACTTTCTCCTTCATAACTGTGACCGTCCTATCCCAATTTAGGATTGCGGTTGCGCAAAAAATTGGGGGTTTTGTGGATGGGCGAGACGTTTCAAGACTCTATACGTAAGGAGAGGATGGAGGATAGGGCGATTAATGGCAGGTCGATCTGCATGGTCTAAATCCAGAACATTTTTCAGTTGGCTATAGCTCCATTTAAAGATAAAAAGTGTTTTCGTTTGGTGCAATTTTTTTTTGGTGCAATTTTGGTGCATTTTCGTTTGGTGCAATATGGACAATGAGATTTTCTGCCTATAATAATCGTAAAGGTTCTTGAAAGGATCTCTTAGAATATTTAATCGAACTAGTAGCTTCATGTATCGGGTCATAGAGCCTAGAGTATACAGCAGCATAGTGTTTAAGTAAACAAGGGCGGTGCGTGATCCTCCTGATATAGTTTACGCTAATCTCGCATTCCTTGGAATAAGGATGGTCGGAAGAAGCTTTTACCGCTCCTTTCGAGCTTTATTAAAAGGCGCCTTTGGATATTTGTGTCCTTTGCACATTAACTAGAAATAAAATTGTCTGAAGAAAGGATATTGTTACTTATCTAATTTGACTGCTTTTTTTCCGGAACTTATTCGTCCTTCTATAGCTTCTGCAAATTCTGGTGATGAAATACTTTCCGAAATGTCGGGTCGCAGCAAGTTGAAAACAAGGCCGTTGTTAGACGCTGAGGCGCAAGAAAATAATGTGTAAGAGAGGCGAAACAGTCCTTGAACGTATGCTAGCACGTTAAGTTTTCGGTTTGCTACGGCCCTTGAAATATAAGGTAACGATTGTTCGTGGTCAACTGGTGAAATGCAGCGACTCGGCAATGTGATGTACGAAAAACTAATGAAAAACTAAATGATTATGAGTTAATGCAAAAGGACTTCCAGCACTTCGTATTATCATATTGCCACTGCCATATATTGTTACGCGGCATTTTTGCTGCCACAATTTGCATACTACTTTTTTGTGTCATTTGTCAAATTTAGAGCATTCGAAATGTATCCGAAAGGTTCCGTTTTAGGTTGGTGTTGCCACTGGTTTCCATCCTTTAGCTCGAATTTTTGAAATGTTTTGTGATGAAAGATTCTCGTTAAACCAACGAATCATTTTATGAAGTAAGTCATGTGCAAATGGTCTCTCTTCCTCACCATTTCGAGGTACTGCGCGTTTGTTTTTTTTTTTCTATGCTGACTATTAGATAGGAACAAAGAGTGCATTTCTCTTCTTTCATCTTATCTTGGTTCATCATCTGTTTCAACGCCGTGTTCTTCCCAGAATTCGGCTTTGAGCTGCAGTCTACATTTATTCTAGTCGAAATAGCGACGCTAGAAGCAGATTTTCACGTATACGAAGTAAGCGGAGCTGAATCGTTTTTTCTTTTTTTTTTTTTGAATAGCCTAACAGATCATAAACCATGCGATCGTGCCTGTCTATGTTTGCTTGCAGTTATTGTGTTTTAGTTTGTTGCCGACAACACGCCATCCACAACAAACGAAACAAGCGCAACGATAGATGTTCGAGTACAGTGGAACGATTTGAGCGCGAACATAGCCTCGTTGAGTGCTGCTTCATTGGCTGTTAGCACGAAGTGTGTCAAGTGTGGGGCACTATCATTTGTGACGTGCGTGCCGCATCGTATCGTTACCGCGACTTGCCGTAGGTGAGTAGTCATGTGCACTGAACTGTCGGACTGGTCACTCAGACCTGAAGTTCACGTCGGAATCGATATGGAAGCTGAGTTATGCGTTTGCAGAGAAGTCCAGGCACAGCAATAAGCTCAAAATACTGACCGTGGGTAGACTTTTGACGGACTCTAAATTTGCCTTTCACTGGTCTGATGTGGCGGTCTAGGCTCGTAGGGTGCTTTTCAAACATGGAAGAAAGGACATTCATATTCATAAATGAGGAGCCCAGCGGAGGAAATAGCAGAGAAGCAAGAGAGGGGGGGGGGGGGGGGGGGGGGGGGGGAAGAGGGGAGGGGGGGGGGGGGGGGGGGGGGGGGGGGTGAGGAGGAGGAGGAAAGAGGGGATTAGGAGTGCAAGTCTTTCCCATCTGATCTTTTAAGTCGTAGGATTTTCTAACTCAGTCCCATCCCATTCCGTTCTTCTTTACCTATGGTGAGCTGTCAATAGAGTTGGCCAATTTTGAATTCGAGTACCTCAGCTGATTGCTGCTTGGAAAAATTTTCCTTGTGGCTGTAAACAGCGAGCTGGGTTTCTATACGCTGTAAGTAAAAGATTTTAAACGTCTCTTCTCAACTCCTACTACGCTCCTACTACCTCTGCTCTTGATGATCGTGAATATTTCTCATCTATACTTGTGGATACCTTATTATGATTTTTGTTTTTATTTTGTTCTAGATGTTCAAATCGGCAATCGATTTATATGAAACCAGAGCTGGTGCATGAAAATAGCAACGTGATAGCACGACTTGACCCAAAGGGTTGTCGTCCGGTCGATTGCGTTCTTTTATCTTCATCATTTCGATTCGTTTGCCTCAATTGCAATCGCGAAGCTACTGCTGAGGTTGTTCATTTGCATGTCATCTGCACTGATCTCATCTGTGTCTCATTCGTATCGGGTCGTGTTTGATCCATCCACAAGACCATGCTAGCTATACAACACGTTTAGCATTCTTGTCATTCGTTGTTCACTTTCGTTCGGGTCATTTCACGTTTTCGTTTCCCCATTGTTTTAAAGGTCAACTGAATGTGGCTTTTTTTTTGTTCTCGTGAATTAAGAATGGAGTGAACGGCCGACAGTTGTTACCGTCTTCCAGGTCGTGCTGTGCGTACATTAAACTCCATGCACTGCGTTTTTTAAAACTTCTTCAGCCATTCAACGCTAATAAATTTTTTCTTATTGTAGAATCTGGGTTATGGTGTCGCTCATAAGACATGGTGCTTTTCATGTCATACGAAATGCGAATTCGATATATCGGCAATTCGATTCGCAGGGAATTTCCACTTGATTGCCAAAGAGGACGAAATGATGCCTAAAATTAAGGTAAACGACTTCTGCGACCTTAATTGGACTTTCGCCAGCAAAAGTTTTCAACTTCCATAATTTGTTTTTGGCATTTGGCCGCTTAGAGGTGCAGATTATTCGTTTGATATTACCAAGGATTACAGTCAAAGTGTGCATCCTCGATCTGGATGCAAACCAGCAACGATGCCTTCGCTGAGCTCATTAGTACAGTTCTTCCCCGGTCTTCCTGTTTCAAAAGCTTTGACCGCTCTTGTACCGTTATCGCTTTATTCCTGTGAGTTGCTCGCATTATTTCCTTAATTAATACGCTGTATAGGTGACGTCTTGGACTTATAAGAACGAGGATTTTGCATCACCTTACCATAGCCCTCGTGATGAAACGCAGAATTTTTTCTAATCACTTATTCACAAAACGATTACGACTCGCGTGAATTTTGTTTCAGCCATTTTGAGCAGCGCTTGTTGCCATACTCATGAATGAGTTGCAGTTTTATTGCAAATGACTGATATAGTAATCCGTGTGGTGTTCCAACTGATTTGTTAATGGAGTTTGTTTGACTGAAGAAGGGAAGATTGGTATTACATAAGGCAGTTGCGCTTGATTATCTTCATTCATGTGCCTTTTGCAGCAGCCGAAGCTCTTTCTGGGTCATCGTATCTGTACATATTTATACGTATATTTATTTGTCCGAAACGCGAATTAAAGAACCTAAAGAGCTATGCGATAAACTTTCGGGGGCAAGATAGGTGGCGTCGTAAGAGCTGTCGAACGAAACATGAGAGCAGTCCATGACTTTCTGAATGTGTATCGGCATATGAAAAACACTTAGGCGAAAGAGGTAACCAACGGAATAGTTGTTCTCAAATTCGATTTTCGGGGAGCGAAATTTTGGCTCACAGGATGTCGAATTTTGCTGAATGCGACGACATTGTACGCAACTCAGATTTTAAATTTCTGGATAATTTCTGAGAAATTTTGGGAAAACGATCGTGAAGATGTTATGAAAATGGGTAGCAGTCACGAGAGCAGGGTTTACTCGACCACTATCTTTTTCATAGGGCTACTCAAGAGGACCAGTTTAGTTCATGGTCAAGCAGAAATATTAATGTCCAGCTAAGCATTCCTCATTTAGCTTTCGAACGTTTATTTATCTCTTTTGAGTAGGGCTGCGGAAGCTGAATACCTGCGATTTTGTATTACTATGTTGTATACAACACTAACTCTGTCTTTAACTGATTATCTTAAGTTACAAGTTAAGTTACTTAATAACTTAAGATAACAAAGAAGAAGAAACCCGAACAACAAATTATTATCGTCGATGGAGAACCATTGCCAGATCATGGAACTTGTAAGCATTATAAGAAGAGCTATCGATGGTTGAGGTAAGAGTTCACATTCGTTGAGGTAAGACTTGGAAAATATGCCTTATGACATTTTTAGAATAGCGCAACGCACAGCAAGATTGATGCCATTTCCGTTCTGTTATGGATGGATATTGTTATCCTCCGGCATCGGAATGGAAGGGAAGGTGAGAAAGATATTGCTAGTCCTGCTTATCATCATCGAAATTGCTTGGGAACGTTCTTCCGCCCATCGTGGGGAAGACGGTTAAGAGAAATGAAAGTTGGGAAACCGTATACATTTTTTTCCTGGCTAGCCCGCAGTGCATCATTTTTTTTCCAGAAAAAAGAACGGCTTATGCATCCAAAATTGGAAGGATGCATTCGCACGAGTGCTGGAAAATAAATGATAACATCAGATTCAAGATTCGGTCATTATTGATTGCGACATGAATGCCGATTTTTTTTTGCTCTACAAGACTATTTCGTGGTTAACTCTTATTCTGTGTGCTAACAACTGGACTCGACATAAGCGTGGACTTGGATGCAAAATAGCGCAGAAGCTGAATGAGAAAATGTCGTGAGGGAAGATTTGTGTGAACTGGTGTGGGCTTGCGAAGAGTCAAATTTGAGGTGAACAATGAATTAAGGTAGGGAGGTTGTAGGGGAGGGCGGAGAGAAAGTGTCGAAACTCGTATCTCCAAAAGGGGGAGCTGAAGTCGAGGGTTAATGTGGTAGTTAAATCCGCCACCGCACGGCGATGAAGGGAAGCAAAATAAATATTGAATGAGAACAACAGTAGAAAGGGTAGAACTGAATGAACAGAGGTGCTCTATCAACGCAGTTGTTATCAGAGCACTGAGAGGGTTTTTCTTCACATTGTTCTTCCAGATTTCCGTGTTGCGGTAAACTGTATCCGTGCGATTCATGTCACGACGAAAATGAACTAGATCATGAAATGAAATTTGCGACTCGAATGGTTTGCGGCTTCTGCAGCAAAGAGCAGGTATTTAGATTACATATACATATACATAAACATATATACATACATATATATACGTATAATACATATGTATAGTATAAATACACATACGTATACATATATATATACATACATACACATATATATCTTTTGCGCCTTTGAAAATGTTCTGATCATAGGTTCCAAGTCGTATAAACGCCGAAATACGTTAACCGTAGTGGTGGATTTGCCAGACAAGTTCGTTGACGACGATTGGGAGGATAGGGCACATTGTGAATTGCAGTTTTAATCAGTAACAATTTTTTTAATGCTTGTGTATCGCATAATGGAATACAACCGAAATGTGCTGCAGTAACGTTGATGTTTTTCATTTACTACGAGCTAAGCAGTTATGGTTTTTAGCCGTTTCAAAAGGCAAAACCATGTATCAGATGTAGCGAAAACGTCACGAGGGTGAAGACATCGCATTGGGAAGGCGGTAAAGGATGTCGCGATCAAAATCTGATGAGCAGGTTCGTTTCCGTTATATATATGCAGTAACCAATAGGTTTTTTTGTCATTAATAACATGTTATGCGCAGATTACTATAACATCTTCACTCACAGAAACGGAGGTACATATATTTTTGTTTTTCGAAAAGTTTAGGATTAATTGGCTCCATACTTCGTCTTCTATTTTGAAGCCATCGTCAACGCATCATTTCGGAGATCCTTTAAAGCAGAATAAATAATCGTCGGGTAGAATCACCATTTTTTTTACTTCTGCGCGTAGCTTTTTCGGCTTCGTTAGTGGTTATGTGGGAATTCGTTCATATGCTAAAATATAAGTGCAGATGACTGAAATTCTGTTAAATTCTGTTGATTCTGTTAATTCTTGTAAGTGGTACCATTATATATTTTTTCGAACTATACCGTTAAAGTATTTTTAAAATTTTCCATTAAACTGTTCTTGTGTTGTATTTCTACGTCGTTCCAAGAACTAATCGATTAAATTGTTCCAGGAACGATGATCGCAAATATGCTAACAGTCGTATGAAAACCGTATCAAAAAAACATGCTGGGCAACTGCAAGTTAAGAAGAAATCCCCGAAGGATGACTGAACATCTGGGAGAGTGCTTGCAAGGCCGGCAGTAAATTATGAACTTGTTCTTATGTACGAGTACAAAATGTGCATTGCATCTTTCGGGGATATGTGATAATAATATATTGATAGTTTTACTGGAAGGGTTATAAAGGGGTTTATAGCATACGAGGTACAATAATATTTGATGCGAAGTGGCGTATCACAGTAATGGTGCAGCTGTCAAACCCTTACTACAACGAAAAAGGAAATTTTACAAAAAGTCTCTAGAAAACTTACGAAAAAACTTAAGGGAAACTTCGGAACAACAAATTTCATGGTACGTCCGGGAAGAAATGTGTTGAGTTTTTCAATTTTTCAAAGGGATAGGGATGAAGGGAGCGGGATAAAAGAGATTTGCAAGAGATTTCTGTTTTTGCGTATATTTAGATTTGCTCAGATATCATTGCGCTCATTATCAAGATGCTTTTCATGCTCGAGGAAAGAGATATGCTGAGGTGTATACGGACATAAAGGATTGCAAATGTGAAAGAGCGGTCGTTAAACGCGGAAGTAATCTGAGTTTTTATTGATTTGAATTCGTTTGGCATGGTTGGGAGTATACGAAGAAAGGAATTGAGGGGATATCTGTGTGATATGAAAGTTCGGCATCATCGAGGTGATTGGTATTATTCAAAAGTAGAAGATGAAGATAGATTGTTGGGTGTAGGAAATCCGAGCATTGCTATTTCTATAACCTTTCAAGAAGAAGCCATAAAGCAATGATTGATCCCAAAAATTTCGTTTTTTAACCTTTGTAGTCCTTCGATTTTTGTACGTTTTGTATATTGATGGCTTTGGGAGCCTAGTTAACCGATCGTTCGCCGTAAAATGCTATGAAGCTAATTCTTGGTTGTATTCTTGGTTTACGCGAAAAAGTTTCAGTGAGCGTTTTTTTTGTTTCACTTTTTTTTGATTTTATTTGTATCTTTAAATTTCCTGTGGAATCTGAAGCGAATGTCAGGTCATATTTTGCATTCTGAGTTCTTAAATTGTTTATATGCTTGCTCACTTGATCAGTTTCCTTTTAAGACTATTTTTAAAGATTGGTGCGGTCATGGTTGGTCAGAAGCAAAGTTCATACAGTATTGCTTTAAATAAACTCTCTTCCACTTTCTACGCAACTCCCAACCCTTCACCTCCTCCTTCCCTTCTCCCCTAACGCTCTCGAACCGCTTATTTTTTTGAAGTAACTCGCACTTCGAAAACAACTGAATCAGGTAGGAACGATCTCTAATTTGCTTTGAGGGCTACGTACAGATTAACATTCACAAGGAGCTGCTCGGAGCCAGAAAAAATGTTAGAATATTTTTGAAAAAAAACTTTCAAAATGCGTCGAATTTTCGGCGCCGTCGGCGCCTTTAAAAGTCGCTAGTCACCAGAAACTCTTTAATGGATTATTTCAACCGTTTCATATCATTTTTGGATTATAATGTGTGACCAGCAATTTTTATCGAAAACGATGTGAACGTTGCTTTATCGACCAAAACGCTACAGTATTATCTATGACTTGCATTCATAAATATAATTTTTAGCCATGACTGGTGGATCAAAATTGCTGGCAGAATTAACCGCCGTCTCGACAGACTATGCGTCCAGACAAAATCTTGAATCTAGTTCTTTTATTCGATAAGCGACTACTACCTTTAGGGCAGCGCAAGCTCTAAAATTTTTAGATCTGAAAAAGATTCCCTGAAGTGATATAGTGTTCAACCAGCTTTTTTGCTGCCAACCATGTAAGTGCTTGTTTATTTTCTGCCTTGGGTTGATGGCTTGTGAACTGCTGCGATTAATGCTTTTTGAAAAAGAAGTTTCAAGTTTATCTGAATCCATTGTAAAAATGTCTGTCGTCTGGGTAAACCAGTGAACAGACTGAAATCTTGGGGGCCAGCGTTGACATGTTTGCTGTCAGAACTAAATGGTATGTAAGTAATACGTGTAGGAAGTAATATTTTTACTAAGACAGCATCAGATGAAAAGAAATGCTGAAACAGTGTAGCAAATGAGTAAATGAATATAAACGTACGAGATGTTTATATGATAAAATGGGGACAAGACACGAGAATAAGTGAGCAAGCGAAAAGAGAAGGGAGGTCGACTGCAGAAACTCGTGACCTTGCTAGTGAACGACTTCACATTAGCATTCTCAGATTGTCGTTATGTAGCTTTTACGGATAACAGCCTTGACTGTTAGCAGGCGCGAAGGAATTAAATGATCAAGGTGAATAAACCGGAGTTTAGTCTTACAAACTTATAAGGTTGTAAGTTTTATAAACTTCAGTCATCCATACATAGGTAAAATTTTTTTCTCTATGGTTCGGTCACGTCGAGAAGCGTTTTTTGAAGCATTTGCTCGCACTTTATCGTCTGAAGTTGGCACTTGAAACGAATCGGATCGAATCGAATCGAATCTTTTATTTAGTCGATAGGCAAGGACTGCCTTTACCATAGTACAAAGATGATACAAGTACAATATAAAGACAATACAAAGATGATAATTCACTTCAAGATTTGCACATCATTCAATCAAATGTGTACATTTTTCGTTCGTTTAAGCCTACATTTTTTTTTTCTCGCAACACCGCTTCATATCACTATTCAGTTCAAAGGTAACAGTGTATTAAGTAAAGCAGTCGTTTGTTATTTGATCGTTTGCAGTCCATAATTTGTTAGGATTGTTTCACAGGGGTACATTTCGCACCTCATCCGGTCCTGAGTTGTTTCTATCAGCATTACTATTCAATTTTTCAACAAGTTGGCCGTCTTCCATCTTCTTGGCCATTACTTTAAATTTCGTACTGTTCTGTGTTGAAATATCTCCGTAGCTGTTGTGGGCTTTATGTTCCCTAATTCGGATGGTTTGCAGCTCGTTGAGTACTCCAAGGTCTTTTTTTGTTCTGTCGCGGTGATAGCCAGGAATAATCTGATTTTATGAATTACGTAGGCGTTTATTAGCATGTTTATGCATTTCGTATTTATGTGTTGTCTTATTGTTGTCTTATGATAGAGAAGCTTTGGACACGAACGGGATACGTTATCAAAGTGGACATGGAAGGTTAGGCTACCGTGAAGGTGTAGACCTAAATTGCGAGTGCTATTTCTGACAGTTATTTGTTTTCCACAAATTTTCAGCATGGCTTCACCAGCTAAGCGGTTTTTTGTTCGCCGTCTCTTACATTTGATAATGGCTGTTTTTGACTCGTTTTCATCTCCATCGCTTTTTTTTTCATATTTTGAATCAAACTCACCACGTTCGGCTCTACTTTCTTCACACCTGTGCAGAAGTTGCACGTCATCTGCGAAGAGTATCATTTTTTCGTGCGTCTCAACTTCACTTACGCCAAAAAAAAAAGAGGGCAAAAAGGATTGGCGGAAGTATGCATTTATTTAAGCCTTTGCTCGTAGTTTGTCGTTTGAAGTTGGTACTCCTTGAAAGCGATGATTTCGTCATTCTTATTTGTTTGAGTCGTTTTCTATTCTATCCGAATACGTCAGTTCTGCAAATCCCATCAATAAGTGCACAATCGACCGAAGTTGAATATTAATGATTGGATTGGTGCAAAAATTTCGCTAGAGGATGTTCTTACTTCCATCTCGGCAGGATGCATTTGAATAAACATGTTGAACTATGGAACTATAGATAAAGAAGCAGTTATTTACCTTGAACTCATCAAAGTAAAGTAAACAGGAATCGTTTTGAGATTCGTTGATTATGTGTTCGCTTGGTGACTTTATAAAATGTTGTCGATTTGCTCTTGTGTTGGAAGTCTTGCCAAGTACTAAAATTGCTATGTCCTTTTGCCAAATTGTGCCGCACTTCAGAGCTTTCTCAATTGACCTTTTGATGCATACTGACAGCTCATTTATCACAATGTTCGTTGGTGCTCCATTGAACTTCACTGAACTGCCGTTAGTTTCTATTGAAGGGTATTTTGCAACAGTTTCATTGGTTTCACTCAGTGTACTGATGGTCGACGAGAGATGCGAGAACGAAAAGGGGAACGGAGAAAGAGATTGCGATGAGCGTTAAACCATTTCCCATATCTCTCACTCTTCTTAGAGCCTAACTGCGAGCATTTTCTTTTTTGAGTTTGACTGCAAATATTTTTTCCCTGACATGCTCCCTTCTACTTACTCCATCCGAAATCCAACAATCCCGGATTCATTTTCCGGAATACCCTGGACGCATTACAAAAGCAGCAATGAGTTTTGTCCGATACCATCCGATTGTGGAGTTCTTATTGTGGTGAAGTACGTGAATATCATTAAATGCGGCTAGCATTTAATGATATTCACGTACTTTGTATACAAAACATTTAATGATATTTAATATACAAAACGATGTGAAGTTCTTTGACTGACCTCTTTTTTTGCGATGTAAACAAACGCCCCAAACAGAGATCAGCTGTCATAATTTCGGGCTACGCATCATTTTGACGAGCAGTCTGCTGGCTAATCTACTTCGCACATTGTTTGCGATGATAGCTGATCGTGAAAATTCATCGCCTCTTTGGCATAAACAATAAAGACAATTGTTTTCTTTATTTACTTTGTTCTTTAAAATACTTTACTATTTCTTTGCTTACCTTAGAAGTGAAAATATCGTCGATGGTTGCAAAAGTAGAGAACGATCGGGAGAAGGAAGTCAGGAAAGAGTAAATAAAGTGATAATTATTTTCGAAACGTCTACGAAATGCCCCAAAAAGAGCAGCTGAGTGTAAGCTCGTTTGAAACTTTAATAGGAATTGCGTCAACTTGAGAAATTATCACACCTGCTTCTTGCGGCTTCATTTTATTCAATTTACTCTCTTGTAAGCCTGCATCATTGTTTTCCACAAACGTTGAATGCTGAATGGAAGCGACGAATAATTCATGAAGGAAAGTTTAAAATACGCTAAAGTAAAATTTACTTCACAACTTACCTGAATTGGATAAAAGCTATTATAGTTGCCATCTTCTGCTTACAATGGACCGTCACCATGTGGTTAATTAAGCGGTAAATTTAGCGCTTCAAGATTTCTATAAAATTTCACCTTAGTATGACGATTGTTGTTCGCTTCTCCTGATGCTTTTTTTAATATTTTTGGGTAAGGATTGCTGCTAATGTCAAGTGCTTCAATTGTGATAAAGTATCTTGTAATCTGTGGGTATATCGAATTGTTGAAACAAAGCGTTCGACATTTTAATCCATTATGTAATGTTTTATTCAACGGTTAAATCAAAAGCACAAAATTTTAGAGAAAGACAGAACAACTTCATTACTCTGAACCATCCATCGTAAGTTCTGGCAACTACAACATTATGCATTTTTCAGCGTTGAGAGGAGGCGCGATTTCCGTGTAAATGGAGGAGCAAAAGTTTTAAGAGTGGCCGATAGGAAAACTATATCGAAAATATATTTGTGGTTCAACAATATGCCAGTCTTGGTACTGTGATTCTGATTAAGTTTTTTACCTATACCCACATTTTCTCTACGCCAATAGCCTACTATCATTTCGTTTCTTCTTTAAAATGTATTAATTTTCTCTCGATTATCATATTAACTTAACGGAGTTGTCCTCTGAAAGTATCGTGTCATAACTGCAGGTTCTGTTCACATGCCAAGTCTTATATTTTGGGAATGTAATGTTATTTTTGATTCTAGCGGATTTTTGATGGACGAAATGATCGTTCGGAGATGAAAATGGAGCGTGTCAAGATAGCAATAGGGAATGGTTTTCAAATATTTGATCTGTTGCAAACGATTCTGCACTTTTCTTGTTCTCTTGAATCGAGCGTATTGTCTCTTTTGCGAGTGTTCGGTCATCTCCGTATAGCTTTCCATTCACTGTTCGGCTCCTGATGAGAAATTCCTAAACAAATTCTTTTATTATTGTGTTTTAATCGAATATGTGGTAGTTATCGCATTTGAGAACAACACAAAAACAATACATAAGCAAATCTGTTGCTTTTAATTAGTACGAACTTTTCTTTTTACTCTGTTCATTTGTAGTTGTTTTGTAATCATGTAGCTAATGTACGCTGCATTAAAGCTCAGCATTCACTCGATCATGTATCCCATGAGGAGCAATTCGGCCAGCGGAGGAGGGGGAGGAGGG
>JPKZ01002709.1:130876-153983 GCA_000803305.1 Toxocara canis | reverse complement strand
ATAAATATACTTAAGGTAATTTTACTTGCGTGAAAAGTTGAATAAGTAAGCAGTTTATAAATTGAACGGTTGGAAAACGAATAATTATTTAATTGAAAGAGTAGGTAAGGTTTTCTTTTATTTTCAGGAACTTGCATTTCTCTTCAACAAAACCTCACTCTTTGCTGGAGAAGACGAATAAGAAAAAGTTGAAAGCAGTCAGTCCTACGAGGCTAGCAAGAACAGGCCGACTTCATTGGTGCACCCGGCTCATTCTGCTTGGATGAGCTGTGCGCAGTGGTTCTGTGCCCTGTGTTGTCGCATCTAGCCATCCAGCCACCGGCTGCATTATTAGTTCATTCGCTACGACCATCGTTGGTGATCGTTTACGCATACGCGTCACTCTCTCATCTGTTTCGATTACCTCGTATCTCTAAACTGCTACGGCCAATTACTGTCATCTCAAAATTTGATTGCCATACAAAAAAAATATTCCACTGGTAGTAATGGTTGATGAACCTCCTCAACTTTACCCTGGAGGATGGTATAACACGAGATGCCTATACCGATCAGTGGCTTTTGGGACGTGGAAGGTCGGAGGAGCGAGGCAATTGTCCGAGAAACTACCACCTCGTGGAAAACAACTTGTGCAGACCAGGTTAGTGATCGGTTATGTTACAAGGAGTTTTTTATTGCTTTCTTTTAGCATTAAATTTTATATTGCTGTTGCTGATTCCTTACCTAACTTGAAGTTCTGGAGTAGTAGCAAAACAAAAATGTAAGGCATGCACGTATACGCAGCATATGCACGAGTACAACACGCTTTTTTTTACAAGTGTAATGTCTCTTTGCCTCTCATTGTCTTATACATACGGCGCACGCCCTACTTTCTCCACTTAAAATGGCTGCTGATCTTGGCTAATGAGGTAATAACTAAAAGGTTGCTCAACTTAGCCATGTTGTGAAGACCTACAGCCAATCGATAATGCAGCCGCTTGTTGTGAATGATTTTACAACTTGTTATGATTTACTTATGCAATATTATACCTGCATTTCGTAATCTTCTAGGATTTATCATTTGCGGCAAACGCATACTAAGTAAATTTCCCGTTTGCTTGGTCAGTAAACCTAAGAATTGTGTTGGTTGAAATTTACAAGAAACGATTATCATGTTCTTCTATTTAAATTACATTTGGATCCTTAAGTCTCAGATTAACGTCATAAGATAGTAAGAATGAACGAGTTTTGCAAAGTTTCATTAAAGAATACTCAGAGCAGTAGACTCATTTCGATTTCCGAAAGCTGTTCATTACAAGTCTTTTTCGATTCCAACATTTCATTCATAAACGATAATCGCCATAACGAACAGAAAATTTTGTCAAAGTGTGCCCTTTCTGCTCCAGTGATGTTCATGTTCATTAAACTATACAGTACACAGTAAACCATACAGTAGGTGAATAGGCATACGATTAATATTGCGGTCTATATTCTTAAACTTCCGTTGTGTCTGTGTGCCAGTTGACCGATTTCTTTCGAATGGAGAGGAAGCAAAGTTGGGATACGCTTTTATACCCATATTTATTTCCCATTTTTTTAATACTTCATACTTCAAATTCAGTATGCTTATTACTTCCGAATTGACGATCTGAGTTTGACATGATCGCTGAAAACTTTTCGACGTTTTCTTTATACCACTGATTCATTAAGCTTCACCTCTTTGAATAAAATCTTTCACTATTTATTTACTATTTTGATTCTATCTGACTTGAAACTGAAAGTATACGCTATCCAAATGATGGATTTGTGAAAATATCGCCTATACAGGCGAACAAATGCCACATAAACGGTTACTGATTTTGGCGACACCAATGCGATTGTCGTTTATGGCAATTCGAAATGTTAGATGAGATTAACGACAATCTGGCTTCTTATCTACGCTATCATAGAGATCTCTGTTTTCGAATATCCACATGTATGCGATTAAACATTGCTCTATTTTTTTAAAAAAAAAGATTTTTCATTGCTTTGAAGTGTTTAATATTTTCTGAAGAATTTTTTCTCGTTCGTTTACGAGTTTTAAAATTTAATGTACTACAGCATGTTGATTTTTTCTGTTCGGTTGACTTTGATCACAAAAAGGCAACGATGCACACAAGTGTTGAACCTGGTGAATATTTTAGGCTGTTTTTTTTTTTGCTGAGCCGACGAATTTCTGATACTGACCTCAGGGTTAACTGAAACACGTTGGATTAAAGAACAAGGCTTCTGTTCTTTTATTTTTTTTCATTTTTCTTTATATTTTTAGTTTTTATTTTTGGGCAATCAGTCTAGTCAAATGCGCTTTCAGTCAATGTTGTTTCGCGAAATTAGGAGAGCGAGGATTCCGTTGAATTAAAAGGCGAATATTTTTAGCACATGAATACGTCATTTTTCAACGATATTGATTTCAGCACAATCTTTTTTCATGCTTAAGTTATAAAAGAGACCTTTTCAACTATATAGTAAACTATAGAATACTACATAATATACTTCAACTATACTTCAACCATATAAACTATATAATAAATTGTACCATTTGTGGAGCATAGAAATCGGTAATGAAATGAACGAAGAACACGCATCAGAAGAAAACTGTAGTGCTCCGATGAGATGCGATTGTGAAAACGTTATCTATATAAGTGGGATAGCCGAGCGGAGAGCACAATGCCGTGAAGTTCGATCATTCATAAGATTACTCAAAGCAATTGCCGCTTAAAGAATCATAAAATCATTTTGCTCGAAAACGAAGTCACCATGTTGATCGATTGATAAAATGCTACTGAGCAAATGTCCATATGCTACTGAGCAAAAGCTACTGAGCAAAAGCAAGGAGCTCAAAGAAATCATCAAAAAAAAAATCTGCAGAGCTCAAGAGAGAACACGAAACTATACATATCGATACACCAAAAGAGTCCGTAGAGTAAAATGTTCTTTTGATTATACCCGTCTTCCTCCGCTGTAAGAACGATTTATACCCGACTTCCTAATGTGCCCAGAATTCTTGTAGGACCAGTGCATACTGGCTACCGTTTATCTGCTGTTTTTTTTGACATTTCTATGACGAGTTGTTTCTGTGATCAATAAACGTCATGAACTAGCAAACTGGCTGAATAGCCGTGACGAAAGAGAGCGTGCTTAAATTGTCAAGTAAAGCTGCACATGATTGAAATGGTATTGTCCTTAATGGGAGTGCTGGTGATTAAAACGTTAGGCCCATGTGATCGTCCGAAACGATGCAGTAGTGATCGTTTCGTGATCGATAGCGGACAATCAGAAAGTAAGGAGAGGGAAGGATGTTGACAAAGAGGATGGAAGGGGTATTTGAACCGAGGATCAAATTGATGGTGACAATAATTCCACATATCACAACTAAACTGTTTTCCTCCCTGGAACCACCACAGTAACTTTAGTTTGAACAGTATGTTTGACAGCAATAATTCTAGTAAAACGGCTTTTAAAGTCTTACTATTAGAAGAACAGCGAAGGCTTTCTTCCTAACGATCGCTGAACTAATCATAAAACCGAAGTGCGTTTATCCTGAATCTCCACTCTGTTACAGTTTTTGTGAGCTAAATTTAAAGTGGAATGATATGCGATCTGGTTTTCTTTCTTTTCGAATTTTCTTCCCTTCCACTTCCCAGTTCAATCGTTTCATATTCCTTTCTATTTTTTTGTCTATCGAGTTAAGGTCCATGTTCAGAATCCGACTAGGATTCGTGACTGCCGACCGGAGTTATGAGGGAGGGAGTAGAAGATGGTAAGAGGTGGTAACCTTTTCTGAGCAGAAAACTTTTTCTGCGCAGAACAATGCAGTCCTCATCGGCGGTTTACCGTCAACTGTGTTGTCCACAAAGACTGATGAAGTTTGGAAAAGCGTTATTCTTCTGAACCTTTTTTAGCAAGCATATGTCAAATACTTTGCACTGGTTTGTTGTATAGAGCGTTATCATGCAATACACCCAAACAAACTTCCGTTTGTCGCCCAATTTTTTTCAGTAGCAAGCTGTCAAGTTTGGCCATTATGCAGAGACTAAATTTTATGAACTGAACTTGTAATGTACTTGCTGAATAAAAAGAAATATCGAATTTTAGTGCGCAAGTCCTTGGCAATTAAGAAATGTGGCAGAAGTCGCTCACTTTTTTTTCATTCGCAATTCATCTTTGCCCGGAATGAATAAATTTTAAAAATTGAATATTGGCGTTAGGAAGCAATAGGCACATAGAAATAACTGTTCATTCGGAACAGTCAATTACTATTTTCGTTAACAGAACTTAATACAAAGATATACTAATGGGATTGGTGTAACGCGTTTATCTCTTACCCTCGGACGACGTGAATATACTACAAACCTTTTCATTCTTCGGTTACGCCGATAATTTCCATAGCTTCTCCCGTCTTTTTTTCTAGCTCCCAAAAAGAGCGTTCCAAAAATGTGCCGAATTTCAGGTGAAGGTTGCTAATTTGGCGCATCAGTTGCTGTCAGTTTTGCTCTCACCCTAAAATATTTTAGGGCAAATGTGTACTTCTGGTCGATCCGTATAACTTTTGAAATGCTTCAGACTATTTTGAGTCTACCCACTCGAGTTTGGTCAGGTGATTTAGTTTTAATAGTGCATGAGTACGAGGAACCCTATAGCGAATATGGGTAGTTCTGTAGCCAGAACGTGGAAACTTATAGCCAGTACGGGGGAATTTTATAGCAAATATGGAAAATCCTATAGCCTGTAGGCAATCTCAATTGCGCTCACATATACCCTAGAGTATGTGAACTCTTGAACAGTTTCTGTCAACTTTTGCAACAGCTTGTTCAGTAAAGCAGCTCATCCGACTTATGTCAGCTTTTCCAACATAGCAATCTAAAATGCCATTTATGCATGTATTGCTTCCTTCTCAAGTTCGAGATTTCTTTGTATCCAAAAAGTCTGTCTGGCGTTCATTGATTCCGCACGTCTGTTCTACACATTCGTTGTGGAATATGGCTCAAGGCTAAAATAGCTCCAATATTACGAACAAGTTCGACGAAAAATAAAAGATTTGATTCTTGTGAATAACGACATATAGCACAAAGTAATTTTTTAATAGGCCCAAAAGATAGTTAGAAGGTGAACGCTCTATCCAATTTCTATGATATATGCTAGTGTGTGATAGTTGTTCCGATCAGAACACTTCAAAAAAAAACGAGCTTCTCTTTTCAATAGGCCCAAAAGATAGTTAGAAGGTGAACGCTCTATCCAATTTCTGTGATATATGCTAGTGTGTGATAGTTGTTCCGATCAGAACACTTCAAAAAAAACGAGCTTCTCTTTTCTTTTTACTAATTACTATTCGCATGAACAATCTAGTACCAATTTTCCCTCTTCAAAAATATAACTTAAGCCAAAACACTACTACTTTGCATTCTTTCAACATAATTTACATCGTTTTTGAAAACTCAAAAATTGTTTGACCTTAATCAGTTCAAATTTATCAAATGGGAAATTTATTGGAGTAAAATTGATTCACCCGAAACGAATATAAAACTATTCGCTCGAGTTGAATGTCTACTATCAACGAAAGTATCAGCGAAATCATTTGTTACAGCTGTGTGTTGCTTTCGAGAACGACTTACACAGTTTTTACGCTAACAAGTAGTTTTCACTATCTACGCAGTTGTTCGTTAATTCTTTTTTTTTGTGGTGTATCGTATGTATTAGCAAACTTCACTCAGAATTCGATTAAACTTTTCCCACAAACTTGTGGAACGCACTACGGTGCAGAAAGCAAGACAAGCAGACTCACCTTTTTTTTTGCTTGCTGCTCATTTTCTATTAGCAGCACGCGTGATGAAAAATGAAAAAATCGAAAGCTCGTCTAGGGATCGGCAAATTGCTTGCACTACGAAGTTCAACCCTCCCGTCGGATCGCCATTACCTTTCTATTTCTGTTACTGGTTTTGCCATAAAGAAAGACTTGAAATGAAAGAATCGACGCTAACCTGTCAGCTAAAAGTGCGTATCAGTTTTACTAGCAGTTGCAAATCGCCTTATCTAATCGAACAAAATGATCGCTGAGAATCATTTCGACGTATATGCAGTGTAGTCTTTTGTCGGGTCAATCCGTCGACACTTTTGCACAGTGCTGCGCTCGTATTAACGGGTTCTGTTTAAGCCGCTTTACGGTGCATTATCGTTTGGACTGGACAACGCACAAACAATGATCATAATCCTAGCAGAGATCAGCCGAAATGAAAAGCTTTAGAAATCGATACATACCAGTTTTTGCAAAAGCTTTCATGTGGTTTAGGTCTCCCGAATGACAAATACCAAAGAAAACTTCATAATTACACTATGATCAACCAAAACCATTAGTAGAATAGACGTTATTTAATCATACAACAAAGAAATCTAATAAAAACGTGGCAATATAACAGGAATTTAAGAAGAAACATAACAAAAAATATATAACAAAGAAAACGTTAATAAATATATAAACTGTACTACTCATAAATCAGAACTCGAAAATTCCAGCTCATCGCGAAAGGGAACTCACTGAACGATTAGATTGTACATGAAGTGAAGAGGAAAGCTGCGAGCAATGACATATCCAATGGTTGGGTGGGCAATGACGGGATCAGCATTGCATAATGTCTCTAAGGGAAGAACTCAGTTCATTTTAAGATGGAGGATAGGAGACTGAATTCAGTATGTGGGAGGAGAGTGGCTTTGCGAATTCCAGATGTTCAAAACGGAGAGCCGAATTTGGGCACAACGTTTTTCGGCATGTACGCATAACAGAGAAAAATTGTACTATGTCGCCCGATCGCTCATTTCAATAACTCTTAACTGCTATTGATGCCAAGGTGAATGAATACTTTTGACGTCAGAAGCAATATAGTGAGTTTGGCTTGCGCTATCGTACTCTCATTTCACTTCAACAATTACTGCAATTAATGAGGGTGTTTTAGTGAAAAGAAAAAAAAACTTTCTTTCGAGCATTGATTAGCGCAGATACTTGATAAGTCCCTTTCATTTTCACTCACTCAATTAAGTAGTAAAAGAAGATTGGCAACGGTTTTTTTTAGAAGAAAAAGAATTCCCTCAGAAAGACGCTAATCAAATTTTGTAAAATATTTGTGTCATTAACATTCTTCAATTACCTTCTCCATAAAAAGATTTTTTTTTGTGCAATTCAATCCGCAAACGATGAGAAGGCTAAAAAGACAGTGATGTTCGTTTATATTTAAAAAGGAATGCAAATAAACATGCGCTAGTTTATACTATTAGTTCCCCTATTTCATTTGTGTACATGTAACTGTTGACTCCTTCAGCATAAAATTTCAACCATAGAGCCTCGTTGACGTTTCATTAAGTGTAACTTAAGTGAAAGACGTGACAGGTTAGCTGACGCGTTACTCAAGATGCATTCTGAAGTGGTAACCAAACAATTTGTTGAAGAGATCAGTGCGCTCTCGATCTGCCACTCTCAATGATTTTCACACTTGTTCTCATGAATTTTCTCATTTCTCATCGTTGGGTTCACATGCGCACTGGTTGATGGACTATGCAACAATGAACACAAATTCTAATCCACGTAATCATAATTTTCAGTGCTATAGCCTTGGTGCCAGTTTGTTTTTCATTCATAGGCGTTAATTTATGCAGCGCTCAAATTTTGCTTATAAGCCATTTAAATTTTCATGTGACGTTATTTTCGAAGGCAAAATTGAAATAACAAGTATCGTATGGGATCTCCGTCTCGATTCGACCGACCTATTTTCGATGTTTTGACGACCCTCAAGCATCTTCTCACCCCGAGATCTCTCCCATCCCCCCTTTTCCAAAATAAAACTTTCCCTCTCCCCCACTTTTAGTGCACCTGATGTATAAAATTAATCGCCATCAGCGTTGCACCAGAAACAACCGGACAAACAGGCACGCATGGATAGGCAAATGCGCACATATGATGGGCGCATAATCAGCCTTCACGGAAGCTGAAAATGAATGAAAACAAGAATTGAATTCTAAAGAGTGTGCAATGCATTTCAATGACATCGTCGCTTTCATTATGGCCAGCTTAGTCGTTGTTTTAATATGCCACTGCTTCAGCGTTCATCCCTTATATTTACTGGCTTGCTCCTTGCTTACTTGGTGCAGATGTAAGACATAGTAGTTACAAGTGCATGCAATCAATGTTCTATGCGATCGCAATCTCCGTTTTGTTTCATCGATAAAACAAAAATAGATAATTCTTATATATATATATATATATGTATATATATAATTGGCATCAAATTTATGAAGCGAAACGGATGTGTATAATATAAACAAACGGCTTAGTTGCTGACACGCATGTTTATTTCTACGATAGCGGAAAAGGAGTATAAGCATTGCGTTTTGCGTTTTACCAGATTGTGGAGATCGGATCACAATACAAACAAAAAGCAGCAGCTCGAAGGATGGGCGCACAAGATGAAATAGCTTTAAACCTAACACACACATACACACACCAATAAACGCTATTTTTAGTGAAAGCGGTGCAATAAAACTGGGAAGGAAACATTATTTAACGATGACTTTTACCAAAGCTATTTTAAATATCGTATTGCGCCTAATAAAATCCATAGGCGACATAGCGTCTCAATTCTAGAACGAGTACCAACCAAAGTTTCGAAACATGTAATAACTTATTACAGAAGAGTGGAGTTAATGCAAATTTCCAATATGAAACTGTGTGTATCTCCATCTTTGTAGTTTGGCTTGATTTATGAAGCAGATTATAGTCTGCTTCTAGAAATGAATGGATAGGGGATTTATATAGACGAAATTTTATAGTGAAGTAATGCTTATATTCGAGTCAGTATGCTGGTTCTTTAGCAAGCATGTGATGTACAGTTATTGTGCTGAGAATATGGCGCGTAGAACTGCCACTAGATATTAAAAAGGACCCCCGAATAAAATCTTTTCTTGTAGTTCTCGTTAATCGAGGATTTCTTTTTCTTTTGAAGTTGGTAATCTCCTTCCATATATGTCGATCTATTTGTGGCGCTTAATTGAAGCTTTTTTAAATAAATGGTATTTACAGACGAATATTTCGTGCAAGGAATAGAAATTCCAAAAAAAATTTTTTTTCATTTTTCTTCTGAAACGTTTGCATCGAGTATACGGATAAAAGTGCAACTAGCGAGCGAAGGGAAAGATTTGTAATAAAATTCTCACGAGAGGAAAGAGGAAAATTAGTTTAAAATCACGTTAAAGCCGACTGATAACGCATTGCAAAATTTATCAATAATAGTAAATTTTTTAAACATTTAATTTAAAACAAAATTTCAGAATTTCTCATTTACTTTAGAAGAAGATGTCAAATTTTTACATGATTATTAAGTTGCTAAAGACCACAGATGATCGAAATGGTCGTTTTAATAAAGAATCAAATAGAACAAACTAATAGCACAAAACAACAATCGCTTTAGCCAGGTGAATAGATGCTCTTCAAAGAGAATAACGGGTAACGTTGCTTGAAATCAGTGGCAAACCAGTTAGCCGTTCACTTGCTTGGTTGCACTTATATTAAATAAACGATTTGCAGTCTCGACTCAAAGCGAATTGTTTGAGAGTAAGTGTAGCGTGCAAAATCAGCATAAAACGGGCTTCGATTTGAAGGGAGGGCGCGAGAGAGAGAGAGAGGGGGTGGGGTTGGCAGGAAAAAATTCCGGCCAATCATCTGGTAAGCATATTTTCTGAACTTTCAAACAAATGACGCTGTCCGTATCTCTGCAATCCTGTCGCCTCGTTATAAGCTGATAGTGGCAAGAAATTAAACGGAAGTAGTTTGAAAAAACAGTAGCTAAAGCAAGAGTGGTGAATGGAGCGAATGAAGGTGCGAGATGATGGTATCGAAATGCTATGCCATATGTGAACAAGTGGATGTCAAACTGTCAGCCAGATCCGACATTTACGGACAAGCTAAATATCCGAAAAGCAAAATTCAATACGCACAAAAAATATTGAAGAAAACGACTAAAATTTGCTTCAAAAAAACTGTCTTCGATATACAACTGTTGATAAATGAACGGATCGTCGTATCTTTTTAAAAATGCATAGAAAAAGAAATGATCGCCAACAATATTTACAATTATGCGTTGGTTGCATTAGATGATTAATTCAGTGCCCGTTATGAATTTATGAACGAAATTGGAACGTAATAGTAATTCAGGTATCGTATTCCCCTCTCCCTCCTCTCCCTTCGCCTCCACCCCTCCATCCCCCATTCTCGCTGCCCCCCTTTACACCCCCACCCCCGCGGCAGATACCAAACTCTTTTGGCTTTGTTTGGTTTTCTTTGTACACGGGCACGCAGTGAGATTTCGTTGGTCTTTTTTTTCTGTCATTGGCAAATGCCATTAGACCACCTATGTATTTTTGAAAACACTATCAACTTAAGTAGAAGGATGGGCGTTCCACTGCCTTCCCTCCCTTCCCCTCTCGCCCAGCCGGTCTTATCACTCACTCACACATGGAATGTAATGATTGGGAAGGAAATTCTATAGGTTAAGCTCGAACCCTTGTCTGGGTTCCGACCTCCCATTCGGGGAGGTAGCGAGAAGTAGGGATGACCGCTGCTGCTTGTAGGTCTTAGTAATTTGCATTCATTGTCACCCGAATGGGCTAGAAATGAAAACAAAAACATTTACGTTCGTATAAACAATTTAGCGTAGCGTTACAATATTGCTTTGCCATTGTAAAGCATACTGTACTTTGCCTGTTAAATGCAGCACAGATTAATTACAGTGCAATATTTGTTGCAGAACATTAACTGCAGTATTAATTACGGCCAGGGCACTCGGTAATCTATAGTCCCAGGATCGTATCAAATTACCTGACACTTTTTGCACACCTTGAGAGTATTTTTAAAACAGTGAATCACATGCTTAACGTGAGGCGAACAACGCTTCAGAGAAGTGTCAATTCGATTATGTTTTGGTGAGTGCTTTCGTTAAAAACCGCTGTTCCTCTAAACGAATTTGCCATGACGAAAATGCTTTTCACTGACGACGCCGCGGGCTGAAGCTCAGGCTCGTCCTGTTCCTTTCAGCTCACTCTGAATTTATCAAAGATCCAGAAAGAACACTTCACGTCAATTCCATTGATCATCCTGAGTTGTGTATGATTGGAAGCGTTCGTTAAAAATGCTTGTGAAATGGCCAAATAGAATTGTTTGAAGTGATCGTGTGGCAGGGCGTGGGATGAGAGCTGGGGGTAGGGGAGGGGGTGGCAAGAGGGGGAGAAAGTGAGGAGGAGAGCTAAAAGAAACCACTGGCGGCGTAGACAATTCCTTTCTAAGGCGAAGAATTCGATTGCAGAAACAACTGAAGGAATGATGTGCAAAAATATTTCACCCACTACATCACCATAGCTATAAAAAAATGAATTAAATAGAATGTTCCGTCGACCTCAAGTGGTGTGTAATTTTGATATTTCCGTAGTGCTTTTTCGAAGATTCATTTCCCTATCAACAAGAATGGTGATTTTTGCTGCGTTTGATGACCATAGTCAATTCCTTTATAATTCACGCCTCTGAATAGTTCGTTGCTATTTCATTGCTTAGGCCAAACGAACATTTCAAGTTGATCTTTTTTGAAGGAAATGGCGGTGAATGCACTCATGAACTAATAATTTTTGCCCATGAAATCAATCGTTTGATCATTTATATTGAGAGCATGGTGGCTTCCAAATTTAAAAAAAAAATACCCGATGGATTTTTTTAATCTCCCTCGGTGAAATATGTAATAAGACCTTTGATGCCTAGATCTCCACTTGGATATCGCTTGTTTTCACTTTCTCATAATGGACGATTTTTTCACCTACACTTCTTTTTCGTTAAGAAGTTTAATGAAACGTTGAAGAAACGCTTCTTAAACATTCGGTTATCTTCCGTTTTTTTTTTCTCCACTGCTCTGTGCGATGTCTTCTTTTGTAATCGTCAAATAACTGTAAAAATATATGCGAATCATTTGATGACGAAAATGATCATTCCCGTTCGGCGTGCAATTAACTCTTCAATTGAAGGAGTCATTGATGGGGACACTCTGAAAAAAGTTTTCAAATTCGCCGTTCCGAAACCAAACCGCACTATTCACACACTCATGGAAATTTAATGCGTAAATCGTTAAACGATGGAATCTTTAATGAATTTTTGACGATCAAGCGGCCTCTGTGATAGCTTATTAATCTCATTCAGTTCAAAAAGGATCGCCGTTTCGTATGATGTTCATAATTTGAAATAGCTTTTTCTTTGTTGGTATGATGACATGCTTATTGAAAATGATAACAAANGTGAATCGATGTGAACTTAACCACACAGGAAATCGTCTCTCTTCTCATCTTGATTTATGCATTGACTCATTTCCCCTCATGTGAATAAGGCGCTTCATCTTTATAATGCCTGAGTTTGCACCGCACATTTCGTATAGAATTACTCGATGGGTGTTTAGTTTCATTGGAAAGTAGCGTTTATTTCATCGAGTGATCCACTAAACGCTATTTTGAGTACACTATAATTACTCCAATTATTGATCCCAATACTAGAATAATTGAGTTTATATGTTAAGTTTACAAAAATACTATGAATCAAAGATCGGCAACCAACAAAGAGACAGAGTTGTTGCGCCATAAAGTCAAGCTTTTAGCTATTGTTTTGTGGCCAATAAAAAATACCAATATAGTCTAAAGGGTTTGTTTATAATACATGTGCACTATCTGGCTGCTAAATTCTACCCTAAGTTGTAATGAAAAGCCATATACATAATTTATAGACTTACGAACGTTGGTTGCCTATCATATGCGAAAATGTGATGTTTTAAAATCGCTTGCACATGGATGCTGTCGAATATGAAGAAGAATAATCTCATGAGGAAGTTTTTAAAGTCAGCCAGTTGCATATCGCAAATGTCTGTAGAGTCCACTGAAGCAGCTATGATTGCATAATGGTAGCGAGCGACTTCCATAGCATATTTAAAGTGAGCGGCTTTTAGCTAGAAGGTATTTACTGCATGAATGACTCTTGATGGGATTGTTGCATTGGCCTGCGGGACTTTTTTTTTCAAATGCATATTTTATACGTTGCAATCTTCTGTCGCACATTCTTCACTCCTTACATCTTACTTTTCGTGAGCTCCAAACGTTTGCAGTGATTCGGCTCCAATGTTGTATGGTAACGTTTTACTGTGAAGCATTGATAAGTGCTTATGTTCATTAAACTGAAATTTAGAATCTGATACCTACGAAGAGAAAGGCTAATCATGTTTGTCGAGAAAAATGCCCGTTCTTGAAAAACTAGGCGCTTTTAAAATATGTAACTTATGTTTTCCACCAAATGGTCATTGCTTCATGTTGGTCAACTTCTCTCCTTTTTAAATTGCTCATCAAAGCAGTCAGCTGTGAACACACAATATCGTTGTATATGTGCGATCAAGAAAAGAAAGGCGTGAAGGTCGATTATGGAATTCGGATGTTGCATGCTATCGAAACGCGCCTTTTCAATGTGAAGTTTCTTACAATTTGAAAAGAAAGGAAAACACGCTTCAGCGAACACGCTAACTTTAGATGTCCCTTATAAACTGCATGTTATTATTTGGTGTCTCCATCGAAGTTTGATAGACTGACACAGAGGCTACTGCATTTTTTATGAGGCTACAAGATTTCGCAGTTTCCTTTATTATGTAGAAAATATTGCGATTGTTTCCCGTAGAGGGAATTGATTCAAATATAACTTGAGCTCCAATTATTTCTAACGCCAGAGTTCCCTGTTTGAGAAATCTTCGTGTCTTTCGAAGTATTAATATTCGCTCCGATTTTTGAGTTTTTAATATTCAGCACGCTTTCGATAATAATTTGGTTCAATTTTGAATGAAATTATGGAAAAGGTTGTGAATTCCGACAAAATTAGGGGACGCGATAAAGAAGCGAGTTTAGCTATTTTCGTCAACTGGCCTTCCAGTTTTGGAATCCAGTTTCTCCCATAAGCTCAATTATCCTCTTGAATTGTACAGAAACGATCAATGTTTTCGCATGGAGAAAAAAACAATAATCTTCACAACATCACACTTTGCTACCAGACGCCATAAATTTTAACATGAGCAAGCGAATATTCAATGCTGTGAGATGTACATGTACAGTGCTAGCTGTGCGGGTACATGACTATCTACAAATTGTTGATTTTGTTGTAGTGTATTTGGAATTATTGTTGTCAGAGAAGTTTGGTAATAAGTAGAAGCTTGGCGGAAATAAATTATTTGGGAACAAGCAATAACGATTTGATGGGGTCAACACTTAACTTTTTCCAGAAATTGTTTTGCCAAAAAATTACTTTGCAAAAAATGTTTAGTTGAATCAACTCAGAACTATATTTTGAATTTTTACCAAAGCTTCGTTTATTTGAGGAAGTGGAATGGAGATGAGGATAACTGTCCTGATCATGAGATCTTAAAGGGCTACGAAATGGTCGCCGGGAGAAACACTCACCAGCCTTTTTAGACCGATCAAAGAACGACCTTCATTCTTTGTTATACATAGGTTTCAATTTCGAACTTCACTATTTTTAGTATTGTTTATTTCGTCCCATAAAACTATCGATCTAAGTTTTCAAATAACTAAGCTTTTTGTTCCGGTTTTTTAAAGAATTGTTTTTCATCAGCTTTATTGTATTTTTATTAACAGTCGACTGATGACCTACACCAAAAGAAGTTTGATAGGATTTCCTTTAGAAACCGTTTTGATTATTAAAGCTCTTTGAAAATGGAAATAACCTAGATAGAGGAAACTTTTTTTTCTTTTTACGCCAGTGATAAAGCGACATAGCCCAAGGCATTTTCGAGCAAATCTCTTCAACTTTTTTGTGCTGAAAAAATATGCAATCTTCGAGTAGTTACCACAGTTAATTTAGGACTGGTCTATAACGTAGGCTTTCTACTGCAGCGGTACCATATTTATTTAAGTGTCACTTATTTAACCTTGCCGTGCGTGTATAATATATGTGCATATATAAGTATATATATATGAATAAATTGTATTATACATATATGTATAAATTTAAAGTCTGATGGATGACTCACTAAAAAGGGTATAACCCGCTCAGGTTTTGAAGAGAAAACTTCGGTTAAATTTGTGTGCATTTTAATGGACGTCATTTGATAAATTAAAAACGATATCCGTTTGAAGACTATTCATCACAAGGGCTATCTGAATCGTCTCTCATAATGTTTACGTTGCTCGATCCTATCCTTCTGAATTTACCAGTCTGTATTATTCATCATATTTTAAGGAGTACTTTTTTTTCCACTTTTAAAAGGCGACCTTCACGGAGACACAGTTGAACAGTATGACGCATATTTGAATGATGAGCATCATCAGTTGACGCTGAAAAACTCGACAACCTCAATGCCGGCTTGTCCAATCTCCCTTTTTAACGTTCCCTTTTCGCTTTGTATTTCATCATTTGGCGACTTCTAATTATCGAACCCTCTTGTCGCTTTTCGCTTTCATTTCAACCATTCGATCATTAAAGGGAATGGTTGGCGTCAGTTCGAGTCTTTTAGTTCGTTGCTCAGCACAAACTGCCTTTACGATGTAAGGAATGCAAGCATTTGCCAATCGACGAAGAGGAATTTAATTAATTAAGGGAATTTGAATTTTGCTTATAATTATAATTAAGGAATCTTACAATTAAGGGAATTTGAAATACAGCTTTTTGCACTACGACGTCAACATTTACGCAATCAAACATTGCACAGTATCTCATCGTTTTATTGCTCTTAATTAGCCGAAATGTTTGAAATGTGGTTGGATGATAGCTTTTTGCTACCATGTTCTTCATACTGTCGCTAAGTTGCTAGTGAATCGGAGCCGATGTTGACAAGCGTGTTCGATTATTTGGCTCTGCGATCATTTGAGCCTCAACTAATTTCGACCATTTGTGATTTTTGAGTTATGATGTGATATTTTCTTACAAGAAAGCATAACCTTAGTGACTGCATAAAATATGTAGTACTTACAGTTGTCAGTCCTAAAAACCCTGTGGCACATCTATTTCGAGGTGCAAATGATACTGTACCATCGACAGCTAGTAACTTTTTGTTTAAAAAGTTATTTTAAGTTAAATGAAAGTTTAGGTGCCACAATATATGCTCAGTTCTAAGCTATCAGTTTTAACAGTGAAATCACTTGTATTACGTTTTGGAAAAAATTAGGCAGACTCAATCATGCGCTTCTCTTCGAATCCTCATTTGATTTCTTTTCCTGTTCCTTTTAGGCCGTTTTTAAATGATTGAAATTTATTTAGTTTATAAACACATGAGAATTATAGGCGATTTTATAGCCTCTTTTAGTGTTTGTTTTTTCGTCTATGAATCCTTCTATTTTTTGGTTCGTTGTATCGTTCATGCGGATAACAGTGAGCTGCAAAAGCAAAATTTTGATCAATTTCCTTGCTCTTCGTAACGGTATTACTGCTAGTCGTATTGTTACGAGGTCAGTATACTCCCCACGCATTTGCAACACTGCGGCTGGCGATAGTAATTCAGTCAACATTATGACTGAAGACGGCCCGTAGTATAACCGATTCGCGTTCTCATGCGAAATGTCTCAGGTTACAAGGTTTCCCGAAAATTTGTGAGACATTATCTGAACATGATGTTTCTGGACACAGGGAGAGGAGAGGAAGTGGGGGAGGGGAGGGGTGAGGATGGGAGAGACAGAACTTTGTTATATGGAAAATTTTAGGTGCCATTTACATGGAGAGCAGGAAAAAATTATCCAATGATGCTGTTATCCGAGATTATACAGTATTTAGAAATTTTTCGAAATATGAATGCTACATTTGACAGCAGCGGCCAAAAGGACAAACGATGGCGTGAAACGTTGCATTCGCTTTCCGCAGAATTCAAAGTGCACGCCTCGAGGGACGACGATTAGGGCAATTTTCGTTTCCTGCACTAGCATTATTTATGTGTAATTGCAAACCTTTAGAGGCATAATGGCTCTAAGAGTTTCGTTAATCATACATCCGCTTTATGTTGCTTCAACCCTCAGATTCAGATCATCGATTCTATAACATTCCATGTGACCAGACGAAAATTTTGTCTGAGGAAGATGTCGGATTTGAAGGGTAAGGGGCTCGTGCGAAGTGGTGTCTCCAAATGGGTCTGACTTTTAGGGAAAACCGAATTTAATGGGTACATGAATGGAAGTAACGTGCCAACTGTACTACAAGGGGAGCTGTGGGGGGAGGGGGGGGTAAGAGGAGGAGGGTGGAGGAGCGAGAAACTAAAGTTAAATGTGATTGAGAAGCAGCAGCAATGATGTATGTTGATAATTGGGACAAAAATCCATGTTCATCAGTTCTGATGCTAACGACGTAAAGCTTCGTTATGTTAGAGTTTATTGCGTTCATATGCGTCGCTCTAACGATTTCACAAACTTCGAAAAGCTTTTAGTTTCAGCCGAGCAAATGGTGAGAGAATTCGCACTTATTCACGGTTGTTTTGGCTCATGGTAAGTACGAATGCCGTAGAAGATTGGACCTTCTTATGGCAATTGAGGTCGGGCAGAATTGTTTAGTTGCAAAGACGGCAAGCGAATTGATCTCTCACGTTAAGGTTTGATGCTGTCGTGAAGAATAGCTTTTTGAGGATCAAGAGAGCTTAACGAACAGAACCAGAAGCTTATAAGTGGCCCGGAATAGTCGTTCTGCTCCTTCATTTGGCACCACAACTCTGGAAATTCTCGCATTTTATAAGCCGGCGTCGCGCTGAATTCGGCACAACAAACTGCGCACGAATATTCCGGATTAGCTAGAATTAAGCGCTTCCTATTTACGAAAAGTTTTGCGGCCGTCCGTGATACGAGCATCACGCGCAATCCGTGTGCCACGCCCTAAATTAGCAGCTGTCGAAGTTGCTCTTCGCTGAATGGGCGGTTTTCTTCGGAAGATTTCTGCACGAAAAATTCGCCGGTTTTTACTCTGTAAGGAGAAGTAAAGCGTCTAAGGGATCAACAATTTACTGCTGAATGCAAGTAGCTACTTATTGCTGGTGAACTCTATTACGACGTTCGATATCAGTGATAATTGACTGAAGTGGTCAATTGTCGTTTGAAGTGGACAACAATACGGCTCAGTGCGCCCAGCAAAGCAACAAACCGACAAATAGTATATTCGAATGCGAAAAATTAGTTGTTAAATGAAAATGAAGCTGTTGAAGAAAATTTTTGGAAGACAACATACCAGGTATGTCAGCAGTCTTTGAACATTTCTAATTTGTCAATGTCCAGTATTTTTTGCCAATTTCCTTTGTCACTTTGTCATTTTGTCAATATATCTAATTTATCAACATTGTCAACATTTCTAATTTGTCATCTTAAATTTTCGAATCATCAATATTCAATAATTTTTGCAGCATTCAAGTGCAGAGGAAAGACGGAATTTGAGAAGGGCTTATGCTGTGCCCATTAACACAGTTCCTTCGCTTATTCTCAAACAATTCAATAAAAACTCAAATTTTGCTTCATATAAGCTTGTTGTCATTTCAAAATTTCCGTTGCTCTTTTCATTCATAATCCTACGGAAACAAGGGATTCCCTGTGCGGAACAGTCCCTCCCTTGCCAATGTCCTAGCTTATCCTTCATCTGTCTTACTATTTACGCGCAATGTAAATGAGAGATCAATAAATTCGTTCCGAAGACTGGAGCTGCTTCCGCTCGAGAATCGACCGCTCGAGAAAGGATGCCATCCGTTGTGCCTAGAAGCTTTAGAATAGCTTAAACTTTGTTACAGTTTGGCAGCCGCCTTGAAATACCTAATCTTTTCTGTCGCATGAATGAAATTTACAATACGAATAGCATTATACACTTGAACGACAGTATGAGTTTTGCATTGTGAAGGCAGGCATGCAAGCTGTTTAACAGTTTGATTCTAATGCAGCTAAAACTCAAAATTGCAAGAATTTGAATTTGCAAAATGCATGCAAATATTTGCATTTTCGATCTCAGCTTGCAATTTTGCTTCATTAGCTAGCATCGTTTTTTTTTAAACTAAAAATACAATGATTTTTACTAATTGAGAAGTGGAATCGGTTATAGTGTAATATCATACTCGAAAACTGAGCCGAATTGATTCTCGTTCTGGCTCAATTGGAGATTTTTCACAAAATTCTTCTCAAATAACAGCACTTCTGGTCTATTCAAAACAGCAGCTCATTGAATAGTGAAAAGTGAATCAATTATAGGCACTTCTTTTATGGCCAATTTTTAAGTACTTCGCTAAAGCACCGCTATGAAATGACGTAAACTCATAGCGCAATGAAAAATAAACTGATCACAATGCACAAACTGATCCTATTATTGGCGGTAACATGATCGCAATAGCGGGTCGTGAATTGAACACCGTCGACTTTGAATGCAATCGAAAATGGCAAACCGACACATTCGTCAGTTATTGTTGCATTCAGTGCGGCGTGTTTTTTATTGTTGTATCCATTCGTTGCTTTCTTTCGACCTTTTCGTAAACTGAAACCCTTAAACTTATGTCATTTGTTAATTAGGTAATATTTTGGGATTGATATCGTTGAGGTTATTCATTTCATTTTTACTTACCTAATTTATTACGGCCATTAAAAATGGGTAATGCACTTGTAGGTCGAAAGAGAAAAGAACTTTTCGAGTTAAAAAAAATAGCTGAACTCACGAATATTGATCATTGAATTCAATTCGATTTATTATATGACAGTAGAGTGGAATTGTATATGGTCGATATTCATGCTCGGAACGCATGCGTGCATCAGCGCTGATAGAATCATCGAAAATTATATACGTACGGAGAGGTCAGCGGAACCTTCGTTATATGACTGACCTTTTATGGTTCAGCAAAAAATGAATAAAAACCGTATCAGCACAAGGCTCAGCCTTACGGTTTTCCTTTCCCCTAAAGCGATGGATAGTGAGTTCAAAGCTGTCATATGCGTTCGTGTGCCCACCCAATTTGCGGATTATTGACCATTCATATCGATTTCCGTTACTGTTTCTTATGGGATTTCTTATTTTTAAGAAGAGGTCGTATGATGCTGTTATAGTCTCTGCCACTGTTCGATTTCTCCTCCTTTGCTACAATAGATTGATTGTTATTTTTGATCAAGATCGGCTGCATTGAACTATGCTATCCATTTCTGTACGATCGAATAGCGAACTTAGTGCAGTAACGCTGAATTTTAATGATACGGCTTATAAATACGAAAAGGGCATCTAACTGGAGCAAATACTCTTTGTTGTTCATTGCAATCGGCGTCATATTCTTCAGTCGAAAATTATAACACATATAGAAAAGATGATTAGCATTTTTTTTTTGATCGGGAATTTTCTCTCATTTTTAGTTCCCCTAAAGAAAAATGTGATCGGCAGAGATTTTGTGTGTTTTGAGATCTTTTAATAGAGGAGAGTGTTGTTGTGTTTTGTTTTGCACACATGTAACTCTATAATTAACTCTTGACTCGGTTGTTTCGAGGGAGGGCCCACATTATTTACATTTTCTTTATGTGCTGCTCAATTGCTTTCTGACAACTTCTTTTCAAGCTATTTTAGAGTAGCAAATTTTATTATAGTTTGCAAAGTTTTTATTCAGCTGGCGCGGATTCGCAACTCCACTATATTCATATTTGCTATCTCCATTAACCTAAATCTTTATCAACTCTTTCAAATTAGTCACCTGAGCCATGAAATCATGCGGTTGTAAGAGTTGTGGTTGTTTGAGGTACCAAGAGATCGTAGTTTTACAGTCGTGAGCATCCAAAACCTCCACAAAATTAGGAGGATGGTTTATCTGAAGGAGTAAGATAGCCGTTCCCACAATAGCAAAAACTATCGTGATCATCCGACTACAAATCTTGCGTGAATTTTTCAAAAATCCTTTCAACTAGTGCTATTGAAGTTCTTATTTTGAGGAATTTTCACACAGATCTAAAATGTCCCAGGTTTTTTTTTGCAAAATTTCCGCTAAGAACTACAAGTTTTTGCCATCTTTTTCTTGGCCCAGAAAAGTTGTAAGGAAAAAACGCTAGCAACCTCTTTTCACCACTTCGCAAAAGTGGGAGGGAGGGGGGGGGGTGGCTTGACGAATCGTTCTAATGGATAGACTTCTTCCTATGTCGTGATTTATTTTTTTTTCAACCTTTTTCTAACTTAACCTTAGCGAATGACATTGTTCGCTTCAAGCATTGTAAAATGTGTTGCTTTTGGAAAGAACAACTTGTTTTCAATAACTTTTGTAAAACAAATGGTCAGCAACTTTTGTAAAACAAATGGTCAGCAACTTTTGTAAAACAAATGGTCAGCTTCATAGCAAAAAGCAATACACAATTATGATCTGCGGTAGCGCATAGTGGTATGTAAACATTTTTATGACAGATCGTTCGGGCTTCGAATAAGTGTGCTACGCATAAGTTTTATTGCCGTAGGCTTTAGTGGTAGTTGGTCGATTTTGTTTTGCAGTAAACATTTTGGAACGTTTTATGATCGTTGCACTACGGATGTTTCGATTTGTGGCATTTTCTTCCTTCTTTAATGGGCAATGTTTTTCCTCTTCTCTTTTCTCATATTTAATTCTTTTCAATGTATATGTTATATTTGAAGAACATGAAAGGAATATTTGTTTATCTGCTAAAAGCATGCTTACTGGATGTTTGATTAGAAACAAAGTATAAAGATGGGGAATAAACGATTGATATAGTGAATTCTCTCCTTGAGATATAAATACGTTTCTTAAATGAACATTCAGTAAAATAAACAAAACTATAAATAAATCTAATAAACTTCAACTAAATGAAACTTTAAACAAACTTTAAAAAAAAAAACTTTGAAACTTTAAATTAACTTCCGATACAAATTTTCAGATATCAGGAAAGGGGGGGGGGGGGGGGGGGGGGTGGCTTGACGAATCGTTCTAATGGATAGACTTCTTCCTATGTCGTGATTTATTTTTTTTTCAACCTTTTTCTAACTTAACCTTAGCGAATGACATTGTTCGCTTCAAGCATTGTAAAATGTGTTGCTTTTGGAAAGAACAACTTGTTTTCAATAACTTTTGTAAAACAAATGGTCAGCTTCATAGCAAAAAGCAATACACAATTATGATCTGCGGTAGCGCATAGTGGTATGTAAACATTTTTATGACAGATCGTTCGGGCTTCGAATAAGTGTGCTACGCATAAGTTTTATTGCCGTAGGCTTTAGTGGTAGTTGGTCGATTTTGTTTTGCAGTAAACATTTTGGAACGTTTTATGATCGTTGCACTACGGATGTTTCGATTTGTGGCATTTTCTTCCTTCTTTAATGGGCAATGTTTTTCCTCTTCTCTTTTCTCATATTTAATTCTTTTCAATGTATATGTTATATTTGAAGAACATGAAAGGAATATTTGTTTATCTGCTAAAAGCATGCTTACTGGATGTTTGATTAGAAACAAAGTATAAAGATGGGGAATCAACGATTGATATAGTGAATTCTCTCCTTGAGATATAAATACGTTTCTTAAATGAACATTCAGTAAAATAAACAAAACTATACATAAATCTAATAAACTTCAACTAAATGAAACTTTAAACAAACTTTTAAAAAAAAAACTTTGAAACTTTAAATTAACTTCCGATACAAATTTTCAGATATCAAAAGAAATAATTTTTTAAAGAAAATATTTCGTTTAGACTTAACAACGAAAAAAATCTCTGTCTACAAAGTTCTTTTTTTTTCTTGCAGATTTGATTTCCTTAGAAGTGCTATGCGCACGCAATGGAGCGAGCGCAAACAAAATGAGCAAATTACTTTTTAGTGCAACTGATCTATTTTTTGCTGCCGTTATCGTGTCTCACTTAGATTTCATGCCTTTCCGTCAACTTTCATACTTGCTTTGTAAAATGCGAGGTGATAGACGGCATTACGTAATTTGGGGGTATCGTATGCTAACAGCATACGTTTTTGGCTCGTACTTCGTTCATACAATTGCATCTACCTCTCGATCCTGGTCATATGACATGACAGCCGTCGTTTTTTTTTTCGGTGTGGAAGTGCCCA
>JPKZ01002709.1:118645-128993 GCA_000803305.1 Toxocara canis | reverse complement strand
CCCGATAAACGGGCTGGGTGATCTCTATGAGACACGCCGAACACGAAATAATTCGTTTTTTGTTTAAGTCATCATTTTAATAATGGTTTTTTTTCCTATGAAATGTGGTATATATGTCGTTTTTGCTCCATTGGATATGGCATGCGTTTAGAACGGGGCATCTCCTAAATAACTGTTTAGGTGGAACTGCATGAAAAGCTTACAGCAGAGATAAAACATCCCATTGATGTTTATTGTAGGTTTTCTGCTTTTTTTTACGGATCGCATGGTTTTTGTCTTCATTTCCAAATATTATCTTACAGAGAACTGATTGTGAGAGCGTGCATTACCGAATTCGAATTATATAGGGCAGGGTACTTCGTTTGGTGAAATTCGCGATGCCCATTCAAACAACGCTGTCACTGCGAGGTGCATTTTATGGTTGTATGGTTTTCGCATTTGAATGCCCGTTGACCATCCCCTCCTCTTTATTTGACGAGCATTTTCGCTCTTCCTGCCAACCAAACAAACCTGTCTTGCGATTTAAATTACGTTATGCCGTTGCTTGCTCACTGGTTTAGTAAACTTGCGTTGTCTGGCTGAAATCGTCAGCTCTAATTTAAATGGCACTTTCTTCATAAAAGATATACAATTTAAATAACTTTCGTTTAATATATGCAACAAATAAGTTCGATGTTTTGTACGTTTACCTTCTAATGTACTCTTTTCTGGTGCTAATTTTTGTTCGTCTAAACATTGCTCCGCTTGTTTGAAAACTTCATGCGTATATATTTCATTGACGAGTCTATCTAAGCATAGTCACGCTGGTATTTCACCAGTAATACCACAGCGCCTCACCATCATTTTAATATTTCCGCCCCATTTTCCTCTAATGAAAGAAATTTTTTTCCACTTGATTGACCAGTTGGCTCATGTGACTCGTTATCAGCAATTTTATGATGCTGCATGAATTGTGCAATACTGCGAAAACAAATATTCAGCAAGAAGAAAACAATTTAGGTAACAAGCATTTAGCGATATATCTTCGTCTTTTACACCATCCTATTTCTGTTCTTTAAGAATTCGTATAAATTTTTGTTTAAGGTTGGCTTCGAACAAACGCACCTTTCTCTACGCCTTCAGGTGTGCTTTAAGTCAAAGATACATTGGACTGAATAGTATAAAGGAACTAATGTGATTCTCTGAAATATTTTGAAAGCTATTTGATTTTTGTCGGTCTTTATTTTTGGAGGATGCATAGTTAATTGGTGGATAAATTACCAAATGCGCTTGCTAGAAAGGACCTCTGCTCATTAGTGGACATTCGAACGGGGTTATGCAAAGAACTGTTGAACTAATGAGGAGTTGCTCGAAAAAGTGTTCGTCTGATTTCCATATATCTATAACAGAAAATAGTTAAAGCTTAAAAGTTCGGCTTAATATCAGCTATACAGAAGATAATTTTGACAATTTCGTGCTGCTTTGCTCTCCTCCACACCCACCTCCTCACCCTCCCTGCCTTCTTTGTGTATAGCATAACGCTTCGTGCTTCTGATTTGTACATGTGGCCAATTCAGAGCTCATCTTTGAATCATTTTACAACAAAATTTTTTCGCCGTACTATTGCTGCATACGTCGAGCTGAAGCAGGACATGACTGAATGGATGCAGTCGAAACATTTGCAACAGATCACGTGCTTAACTTTGTCAAACTCTCAGCACTTCATTAATAGAAGTCAAATCTTCTTTAGACAGTTTTTGCCAATGATATGACGTCGATCCGGAAATTTCGAAAACGAGAATATAATGCAGTTATGCTCTTTATATTTTCTAACCATATATTTTGTTACATAAGGTACTTAACAAATTTGTAACGAGAATATAATGCAGTTATCCACACTATATTTTCTAACCATATATTTTGTTATGTAAGACATTTAACAAATTTGTTGTTTATTTTCAGCGGTTCTATCTCTAATTAGTCGAAAAACGAATTAGCAAACTGCAGGCGAGAAGGGCATGGCGGGGCAATTCACAGCAAGACAAAAACGCTCATTGTTTGATGAAGTGGTCCATTGCATTCAGTGCTGAAGTGGTCCTCAATCGTTGAAAAAAAAAGTGGGAGAAGCTTACGCGTAGTTGAACAATTATAGATTTTTGTTTTTTTGAAGTAAATAAGGGTAAACAGTTCTGGAGGAATGAGTTCATTTCTACGCCATAGTCCTTTTGCCATTCTTAATTCCTGTTCTATCTCTTCATTATTAATGCGGCTTCCACTCAGTGATGAATTTTCTATTGCTGATTAGAGCGTTTTAGGTGTCTGCAAATAGCGATTAAGTGAAAAAAATTCCAATCAATTAATGTAGAAAAGTGGATTAACTTAAAGAATCCTGAAGTTCTAGTTCACATTTCGGGTAAGGTAGCAAGCGGACGACAATGGTGTGAGAAAAGCAAATAAATTTTAAGCCAGCAATATCGCTCGCGGAGAAAATAATATATAAGGATACCACAACGATGCAAAGGTGTTTTATGAAAAACAGTGCAGGAAAGTAACGCGGAGAAGTAACTTTTCGTTAGTTAAACTTATTCGGTCAACTTTTTGCACTTTAAAAGAGCCCATTTTTTGGAGTCTATGTTCGGTGCTGAAATATACTCGCCGGGGGAAGACATGTGAGCCATTTATCATTCGAGTCGAAAAATATAGTTATAGTATTGCATGCGTAATAAATTTTTGAAATGTGACAAATGCAGCACATCCTTTATGAGCAATTAAGTGTCGTATACGATAGATGTCAGCAAGCAATGTTAAGCTTTACGTTTTATCGTATAAGATGTAGTGACAAATGCAAGCATCCAATAGTGAATCGATGCGGAAATATTCGGAAGTGCAAATGGGCAAATGCATATGCATTTTGATTATTCAAATCTCACGAAATTTAGAAGCTTCTCAGCGAAAAGAAAGTTTTTTTTTGTACGCGAAATGAACATGATGCTATGCACGCTCTAATTTGTTCGTTTGCTGCCCCGATGGTTCCGCGGATTCAGCTAAAAGCGTGACTGTGTTCGATGAAGTTCCCTTCTTAAGCAGCTGTTTACGTTTCATTAATTTTACATGAAATGGCTAATTATAGCATGCGAAGACTGAAGAAGATTTCTTTACATGTTTATTACTGGATGCAACGATTCATATTCTTATCGAATTGTCACTTGTTTTCGTCGTCGGTTTAACGAAATGTTCGTTCCGTTGGGTTCGCTCCGTTATTTTAGTTAACGAACTGGCTGGTCAGCTGTATTGACAATCTAATACAATTAAGCTTATACGGCTGTGTAAGCATCTGTGAGCACGTACTTTTTCAAAGAGGGAAGCTAGGTATTGACAGCAGCTTAGCGTAGATTGGCACCTAACAAAAAAAACGATCATTTTCGTGTCACAGTAGGCTCGAAAGGATGTGAGGCGGTAGCCGAAAATTGCCGGGACTGCAAAAACCATGAGGCAGGGGCTGGAGCTTGTTGATGGGAGAATCCTGATCGTATCGATGGCTTTCGAGCTGTATCCTTCGCCTTCAAGATATCTTTTAGCGCTCAGCAAAGTGATCAAATTCGATCAACTGTGTGAGTGAGATCACTATGGCTTATAAAGATGTGACGAATGCTCGATGCGAGGAGCATTTTGTAACGATCAAAACACGGCCATGATGAATCGCTGTCGTTAACGTTGTGTGCTGTTTTCTTCGAAGTGTTCATTGATGTTCTCGGTCTTATGCTATTCGGTTGTTGATATTTGCCATAAAATCATCAAATACCCTTAGGAATTCTTTTTTTTGGAATTCGGGGGATAGGCTTGCCTTCTTCTAATTTACACGAGTTTTATTTTGACTTCTTAAGATAAACTGCTCACAAATTACTAAGCTGTTTATGTGCTAAGTTAGTGAAATTAATCCTTGTTAGAACAAAGCATATCATTTGAACTAAACTAGTGGCTAGTGTTTATACAATTAAACGCTAGTTTAACAATAAGTGATTCCCTAATCTCAGCAGACATTGGTCTTGAGCCGTATTATTCGCCGTTATTAAGGCGTGTTTGTTTTACGTTTAGTAATGGTTTGTTATAGCATTTCGTAAATATGTATTGCTATTGAATATATATTTGTGTTTTTTAAAATATGGTGGTTATATTTTTTTTGATCACCGCATCGCTTATGGACAATTGTTGATATCGTAAGCGTAAGCATAGTAGCATTGCTTAAGAGGTGCTTCTAATCGTCTATATTCTTAAGATGGTCTAAACCTTAACCGATGCTTAGTTAACCGTTGCTGATTTTAGCAAGTTGGCTAGCTGTGTTCTTCACTTTTCCTCCTATGTGTTTTTTAACTCAACGAAACTTTTCGACACAATTAATGTTCCATTACGCATGATCGAATGATGATGGTCAGGGATGGAAATATTACCTAATCCATTCATCAAAGATGTTCTCAAATGCGAAAAGTATGTTTATGGCAATAATTGAACCCGGGTTTTAGGTTATTCATATTTTCGTACTGGAATTCCGCTTATACAGGTGTCATATATTAACAACTTTTAGCTTTATTTGGTTATCAAATTAGGCTGAGATTTTTCGGTTCTTTTTTTTATAGTTAGCATTCTTGGGCATAAGGCTTCATAGTGATATTTCCAAAACTTTTTCGCTACGTTGCCTCATTAAATGGGCGCAATTTTAGTGCTTAAGACGTCAGTGCAACGAAAATAAAAAACGAAAAAAAAGGGAAGTGCTCATGTGATGCGTTTATCAGCGATATTCTTTAAACGAAAACACTTCATTTGTTAGACCGTTAAGTTTTGTGACACTATTTCGGCACGAAAATAATCATCGTTCACGGATTGGAAAGCGCTCATTACTCTTCGGATTCGAATGAATGAGTTTAAGAAAAATAAAATGGTTGTTGTGAAGCTTTAACAAAAAATAAATGCACTCGCGTGCCCTTTCTTATTTGTTTACTCACGTCATTACTAATTTGTATTCTTCGGCAAAAATCAACGGACGGCGATCATCAAGAGTGCGAAAATGAGAGAGATTTTCAGAAAATTAACGCCAACGAAAAACAACTCGACTATGATAAACTACGATAAGATGGGCACATAAATCAATAGAGAACTCAATTCAAAACAGTAAACGATACAATAATGTAGGATTGAACCACATAGGTTATGCCACAGAAACATGCTAACTAAACGACTTAGTACTTCAGAAAAATACTGGTGTTGCCTCGATGTATACTGTGAAGATCACAGTCATGCGACCGGGCTTGCCTTTGCTACGAAAAATAAAGAGAAAAATGCCAAATAAAAAAAGCGTAGATCAAAAACCGGAACAGATGAACAATATGTGGCGCAGCGGCGGTATATTTGGAAAAATTTCACCATAGATCGATTATCAAAGGTGATTTCCTGACGTAAGCTTTAAGAAAATAAGTGAGCATTTTGGAACGATGACTGCGATTCATAAGATGTGCTTACTATTCGACTGAAATTCGGCATTCATAATCTAGCTGGATTGTCGGCGACCGATGATATGGATTTCTTGTAAAGCGTTTATTGAGCTTGTTTGTCAGTCTGGATTGACTCTTCATCGCATTCGGTTCGTTTGTGATCATTGTGTCAATTAATTGCGCCACGGATGCTAAAGGTCAGTGATAGCACCAGACCAACATCACCATCATCATCATCAGCAGCAGCATCGGCCAACCGAATAACGCTCATCAGCACGCGACGCAATAAACGCTCATGATGTTGCTTTTTTTGCAGCAGCAGCAGTTCGAAAATCTCTCTCCCCTCCCTCTCTCCTTGTCTCTCTGTCTTTCCCATCTAATCATGTTGGTTTGCGTGTTCATTTCAACCTTCTGCCATCTGGTCTCGAGTCGAAGTTCTGAGGAGATTTATAGTGTTTTCATTGTGGAATGAATGCAGTCGGAGCTGTAACATGTATATTTCATACGTCGTTCTATAGCAATGAATTAGTAGAGAATTTTCCACCCGCGTCGTATATATTGCTCATCTCAACGAACTAGTCGGTATCAACTTATCGTATAACAAGTGCTTCTCAGACATCTGCTTATTACTGTATAATAAGCATGTGCCTGAGAACCATATAAAAGCGTTACTTTAGATGGCCGCAACTGATTTGAACTTGATGTGTCGGAAATTTGCCTTTCTGTGGGTAGCATAATTTTCCTGGGTATTATTTCGCCATCATTTACTATTTATTTTACTCTTTCCGTTGTCCCATTTATCAGCGGCTTTCTTTTATATATATATATATATATGTATATATATATTATATAGTTTATGTATATTTGTATATATATATATATGTATATTTGCACAAGAGAATTTTCAGATTTTGATGTTTAGTTTTTTAATGAGAATTTGAAATCAACCGCGGAAGCCCAAATGATGTTCCTTCTCGACTTCACGACTCCTCCTGAGCGCAATGTTAAAATAGCTTGGATATCAGCATAGCCCTCTCCCATCTCCACCATAATTCTCGATAAGTTTATAAAATACTATGCAGCTTCATGCGAAAGTGCCTCGCTTAGAGGCTTCAAGAGTGCTGAAAATAAGTTGTTCATCTAATAACCCCACCTCCCATCCCCTTCCTCTAGAAAGCTAGAAACTTTATGGATCCCAATAATTTCGTTGAAGGCAATGCTGTACATTGGTGATGTAACCGTCGAAATAATACTAGTACATGGCCAAGTAAATTAAATGGCAAAACCGTTTCGCAATTTTGTTGTTCGTTAGTCGAATTTCAATTCATTTAGACAGCACATTATTTTAAATTGTTCTCCTCACGTCTATCACTTCATATATTCCATTCTGTCTTTTTTGTTTTCTCACTCCGATTTGGCGTTCATTCATTCAATTTTTGTGGAAAACCAATGGCGAAAAGATGGCAGTTTTAATCTGACCCGTATTATGTGTGATTTAAGGATATTCGCTGAACGTTTTTTTTGTCGTTGTTGTTGGATGAGAATTGGACGGAATTTCGTCGATGGCAGAACGATTGGAATGTATTGCACTTTTCGCTTCTATGACTTCAGCGCTCTATTGATGACGGCAGAAATTAGCGATAGTGATATGTTTAGTGATAGTGATAGTGATTTGTTAATGATAGTGATTTAGACTTATATGTTAGTGATAGTGATTTAGTGAGAGTGAATTTAGAAATTGCTGATATGGCATACGTAGTTATAGACTCATCTCTATGGCTAACTAACGGATTGTTATTTGTACGCATTTTTGTATATCAACGTGAAACGCATTGAAAATCTCGTGCCTTTTCAACTGAGTTTGTATCGGTCTTTCTGATTGTCACTTTGTCCCTCAGTGTATTTCTTCGTTGAGTTTTTCCCAACAAATACCTGCAAACTATAGACAAAAAATTTGATGCAGGCAACTGTATTTTTCTGTAAACAACCTTGGGTATCTTTTGCCCGGAATATTAATTACTGATTTCTTCGAATTAAATGTTTTATATATATATGTATATATATATTATATAGTTTATGTATATTTGTATATATATATATATATGTATATTTGCACAAGAGAATTTTCAGATTTTGATGTTTAGTTTTTTAATGAGAATTTGAAATTAACCGCGGAAACCCAAATGATGTTCCTTCTCGACTTGACGACTCCTCCTGAGCGCAATGTTAAAATAGCTTGGATATCAGCATAGCCCTCTCCCATCTCCACCATAATTCTCGATAAGTTTATAAAATACTATGCAGCTTCATGCGAAAGTGCCTCGCTTAGAGGCTTCAAGAGTGCTGAAAATAAGTTGTTCATCTAATAACCCCACCTCCCATCCCCTTCCTCTAGAAAGCTAGAAACTTTATGGATCCCAATAATTTCGTTGAAGGCAATGCTGTACATTGGTGATGTAACCGTCGAAATAATACTAGTACATGGCCAAGTAAATTAAATGGCAAAACCGTTTCGCAATTTTGTTGTTCGTTAGTCGAATTTCAATTCATTTAGACAGCACATTATTTTAAATTGTTCTCCTCACGTCTATCACTTCATATATTCCATTCTGTCTTTTTTGTTTTCTCACTCCGATTTGGCGTTCATTCATTCGATTTTTGTGGAAAACCAATGGAGAAAAGATGGCAGTTTTAATCTGACCCGTATTATGTGTGATTTAAGGATATTCGCTGAACGTTTTTTTTGTCGTTGTTGTTGGATGAGAATTGGACGGAATTTCGTCGATGGCAGAACGATTGGAATGTATTGCACTTTTCGCTTCTATGACTTCAGCGCTCTATTGATGACGGCAGAAATTAGCGATAGTGATATGTTTAGTGATAGTGATAGTGATTTGTTAATGATAGTGATTTAGACTTATATGTTAGTGATAGTGATTTAGTGAGAGTGAATTTAGAAATTGCTGATATGGCATACGTAGTTATAGACTCATCTCCATGGCTAACTAACGGATTGTTATTTGTACGCATTTTTGTATATCAACGTGAAACGCATTGAAAATCTCGTCCCTTTTCAACTGAGTTTGTATCGGTCTTTCTGATTGTCACTTTGTCCCTCAGTGTATTTCTTCGTTGAGTTTTTCCCAACAAATACCTGCAAACTATAGACAAAAAATTTGATGCAGGCAACTGTATTTTTCTGTAAACAACCTTGGGTATCTTTTGCCCGGAATATTAATTACTGATTTCTTCGAATTAAATGTTTTCTTCATTAGAATGACGTTGATTGATATGTGCAGTCGATACGATAAACATATTTTTACAGTGGGCCTATTTTTCCTTGATATATTTATATAATAAGGTACATATATCAAGGACGCTACTCTCCCTTTTCTATACTTGTTCCAAAAATTTGATTGGTTGCTCAGATAAAAGAAATACAGGGAAATAGGTCAAAATTTCTGGGGTATATTGATAATCTTTGGCTGGCCGGGGAACCATTCTGGGCACCATTTGAGGGATATAAAAAAAACAGTAATGAATTTTGTTTTAATTTCCAGCCATCTAATAGTATCTTTCTTGTTCAGTGGAAACACAGTTTTTATTCGACGTTTTCAGTAGGCCTAATAGATGAAAGTGATAAAATAATTTGGAGAAAAGTTTGGTTGAGAGACAATTCAAAAGTGCAATCGAAAAAGACTTCAGAAAAGCAGCTGCATTCGCACGAGTGGTGCTGAGGTGAGCAGGTAATTGACGACAGACAATACGTCTCTTTAGAACTGTAAATGAATTAAATTATTATGTTCCTTTACAGTTGACCACCGTGCATTTCTGTCGATTCGCTTTAAGTGTCGCACCATATTGTACTGTTTTACTAATAATTTAAGCCCAGTACTATGGAGCCTCTTCAGACTATTTTATCGAGCGAAAAATTATGTTTACCTTATAGTCAAAGTGATACTTTCTTTAGGAACGTAAAGAAAAGTGATTATAGTTGCTATGCGCTAACCTTGTCCCACCATTTATCTGTCTAATGGCGTATCAGCCTTTCGTTCGTTAACATCTCTGATGGAGAGTGGTAGTGTTAGTGGTTAGCGCGCAATGGGATTGCATGTAAGGTGCATCATTTATCTTCAGACACTACACCATATAGCCTTCACATTTCCGCTTGTTTGCGTTCACATCGCCCCTATATGCTCACATTAATCATCTATTTCCATCAATGACATTCACTTTCGAAATTTAATATGATTATACGAATATGTTTGTGCCAGTGAATTTGCGCTTTCAACCTCTGTTTTGCTCAGTTTGGGCCGGCCATTTGTGTGTCGTCGCGAAGGCTTTACAAGTATGCATAAAAGTACATGTTACCTTTTATGTACATGAATATGCCTTACAAGTCATTCGAGTTCTCGTATTTAGCGTGCACTATGTACCCCTTCCCCCTCTGAAGCACTCGGAAAGAAAAAAAATGCCTCGAAAACGTAATTTCGCTGTAAAATGAAGCGTCGTGAAAACTGTCAAAACCGAGTCGGCTTTAATGATCTTTACAGGAGCTTTATGATCGGTCACAAATTGATATTCGCTTCCGTGTCTCAATTTTTTTCTCTTAACATCTGCAGCACCGCAAGTTTCAAGCCAACTGGAAGAGGCGACTTTAAAACTATCGTGGTGTTACGCCTATTTCCGCCTGTGCGCATTTACATCATTGTTAAGCTCACATTAATCACTTGTGCATCGGCCAACAACATTTGTTTTGCAAATCTAATCTGATATACAAATGTGCTTATGCAAATGCGATTGTCATTAATCCTCTTTCTGAACATTGGTGCATAAATGGACGCTGGCACAGAGTGCATATGGTTCTTAAAGCCTTTGCAAGA
>JPKZ01002709.1:18932-49519 GCA_000803305.1 Toxocara canis | reverse complement strand
GGTGGTTGGGAGGAAGTAATGTTCGTGAGGTGGTGGCTGATTCGCTATGTTCGAGAGGGGAAATTTATTCGAAGTGTGCTGTAACGATCACAAAGGTCCCTTTTATGCGGTCGCATAGAATAGATAAAAATATCAAATCGTTATTACGATCTTTTCCGTTGTTTGAATTTAATAATTAGACGAATACAAACAAATCTATGGATTTCTCATTACGCTACACCATAACTTCAATATATAACGATATGCATGAGTGAACGACTCAATCACTATTATATGGTGCGTTGGCTTCGAATATGAAATAAACTACTGCCTTACGTTGAACGCATAAATCATAAAAGAAAAACTTTTTTTAGCCAGTAATATTAATTGATTTGTATACATTTTCGTCGACCGCCTTATTATTGTTAGCGAATAGTGTTGATCGTTATTTTGTGGTGTCGTATTCGTTACGCTATTTTATGAACACACGAAAATTTGTCGTTTCCCAACTACTTGTGGTGCATTTCGTTGCTCTTACCGTATTCATAACTTCCGTTGTAGTTGCACTATTCAGCAATAACTCCACATCAACACTTCAGTGCAGGTGAGCTGTCTTCCCTGTGCCACGGGATATTTCTAGCTCCATCAGATGATCGCATGACACTTTTGCCACTGGGCAATGTATATAAATATACATATGATAAGCGTCGACAGTACTGTATATGGCGCATATCAATTCCTGTTCGATGTAATAAGGAAGTTGAAACCAATTGTCCCACTCCTTTTTCGTCATTAGCAAAGTCATATCAAGCAGTGGGCTCAAAATATCTGGATTTAAATGTTCTGCGCAGAATGAGTAGTTCAATATCCTTTTTAATGGCTGTTAGAGCATCGAGGGGATGAGCAACAAGTAAAACATACTGTGATCAGCACACTAAAACCTGATCGTCTAATGCGTAACTTTACACCAGTTCCTCGTGATATAATCATTTGTATGAAATGATAAAGAATAAGACGCGCCTTACATGATTGGACAAATGGAACACGCCCGACATTTTCGACTTTGTATGGCCCCGAAAAGTCGACCGTTGTATTTTGAAGTATAAACTCGGAACTATCAAAGTATATGTGTGCTTTCATATCGCATCACTGCATAACTATGCATCATTGTCGTTTCGACTGAACAACTAGTGGTTAATTTCGAAGCTTGATAACACTTTTGGTCCCATACGCCTAGAACAGGCTCCACAAAGCTATAAAAGGATTGTGGAGTCGTTGCCGATCATGTGGGATAACCGGTTCAACTATTTTGCTATTTTATATAGTGAGGTTGCCATAAATTCTGCAAATTATTGCTAGGAGAACTGTTGCTTTTCAGTTCATCAAAACTGTGATGCCTCAAAATATCAGTGATTAATACAGTATGAATTCCAGACAGTCCAGTTATTTACCAGAAAAGCTTTTCACGATGTTATCATGTTTACGAGTCATTGCATCCGTATCAAGTATATTGGTTATGGGCGTCGTGATCGCACGACTTGGCTCACTTGTCGAAGACAGAAAATTCGTTGATGATGCTCGGCTACTGGCCTTTAAACGTGGTCAACGAGAATTCACACGAATTATGATACTCTCATGCGTCGTAACGTTAGGTAATTTGATAATTCCTGTTTTATTCCTCGCAAAAATATGTGTCACTGGTTTTTTTTGAAGTGCACGATATGAAAGATGTATGATTTTGCTTTTCGAGCTTTCCTTCATAAACGAAACGCTAGCAAAGAAGAAATATGTTTTCGTGGCATCAACGAACTGGAGAGCAATTGAACGATAGAAAAGCAGCTTCTTTGCAATTAAAACCAACTGCACTTTCATTCATTATGTAAAGCTGAAGCTGTTCATTTTCTTAACATTTTAGCTATATCTCTTGGCATACTGCAATAGCCATTGCTTCAGGCGGTTACGACGTCGAGTTTTACCCAACCAGAATGAGCAAACTGCTATTGAAAGCATTAAAGGAATGGAAATGTAACCTGCTATGTATTTTGGCAATCACATAATTTGCGAGACAAACTGCGACGATGTTACATATGCCTGTACAAATGTGTATATGTATCAGCTCGTCTGTCTATCCTGTAGTTTCATCTCGGGAAGCGCCACTAGCGGCTTCGAAATTAGTGAGCATGACTCACACCTTAGGATCACGTCCTCTCCTTTCTTTTGCACTAATTAACTGAATCAAGGGGAGTAAAGTTCTCGTTGTGAGGGAGAAAACTGTGTGCTTTTTTATCGGCCCGATTGCATACGTCATTACCAGGCTAATCGGAAGCCGGCTCATTGATGAAAGACCACGTGGAATATTTGAGTTGGGTAGTTTCAATAATCTTCAGTTGCAAAATGTTTATGAAACCGGCTGGTTTGATGAATAAAAGTTGCCAAAGCGCATATCGTGCTAACTATTGGCACATTGACACTCTTTGGCTAACTTTTAAAAAAACTCTAATTAACATGCACATTTTGCCATCTTTCTTTTGAGTTTCTTTTTCATTCGTCCTTAACTGAAAATACGTTAGAGTTTGTCGTTGACTGCGAGCTTACAGCCGTAATGGAGCTCAACGGCGATATAACTAGTTTTAGAGCGTAAAAGCATTTACATATTTATATGCGTTTCTGCATGCAAATTGGATTTCCCTTTTCGACTGCTCACTAAATGCTTATTCGCCGAAAATGAAGCTTAACCTATACGATGTTTTGCAATTCGTTATGATCTTAACGATTCAGTTTGCTTTTTATCGTTCTATATGAAAACTAATTTTCATCATTTGCAAGTAATCTAAACTTTTACTAGAAGAAATACATGTGTAAAATTTTCTGATGTTATTTGATATAAAACCGATTGCGTATAGAGTCAAACGGTAGCGATTGCATTTGAATAGATGAGGAAAGACTCGTTCTGAATGCAGAGACTTAATAAAATTGTAAAAAAAAAAAGAACAAATTGATAGATGTCTATGTAAGGACGTCGTCCATGGCAACAAATTCAATTGAATATGATTTTTTTTTTCAAAATAAAATTTCATATCGCTTCCAGAATGAATCACATCCTGAAAAAAATGATGCCAACAATTAAGCATTCGTATTTTTCGTTAAAAAATTTCAAAACTTTGGAAACCGTACGCCTTTTGGCGATGTTCGATTACCTTTTATCATCATAATGCTGAGACTTCTTCGTAAATTCAAACAGTTGAACTCTCGAAAATAATGTATTTTTTCTTCTCGAAGAGCTCATTTCCATCGAATTTCTAAGATAAGCTGAGCGGTTTGTTTCACACGGCTTCAGATCCACCATGAATTGCATTGTAATGTGTTCGACTGGTTTCAGTGTTGATGGTCGTTATGCGCACAGTGCATTGATTATTTGAGAAAAAAAAAAGATAACGCTCCCAGCATCACACTGTTATGCGGGTTGTCTTCGAAAGTTTTTGATAATTTCGTCAGAATTGAATTTTGGTTGAGCCGTTGCCGATATGATGTGGCTCACATCATTATTAATACATGATAATATTGGCATCAGAAAGTGTAGGCTAATAGCAGGGGGTTGAATCTTGATCACTTACTTCTTCGAATTTATCGTACAGTTTTGGCCGATAGCACAACAGGGCAAAACCCTCATCCGCTTTGCATGCGACCCAGATTTGACCGTCGGTCACTCTCTTGAACTTCTCAATGCCAATGTTGCCATTAATTAACTTTTTCTAAAAGTTTTGCATACTTAAAATGTTTTTGCAGAAGCCAATATGATGAAATTTTCTACCATTTGGTAGTAAACGAACAACAAGTTGTGTTCATTTCAGTGCTCGACATCATACCGAATTGTTTGTCAGCATATGCACATCTAAGCCATTTGCCAAATATCGATAACCATACAACGTTTGCACGATTTTTCACCTATTTCAATGCGATGAATTTGGTTGTGGCGACAGCTGTACGACAAAAAGAAATTCGAGATGAAGTTTGGCTGAGGATGGGAAACTTTTTGAGAGTAATTTTTTGTCGTAAAAATTGAACTCCATCATTGTTATGTATTGTTGATGTTTAAATTGACATATATTTCATGCACAGTTTATATAAGCGAAATGAAAGAATTTTAGAGTTTTCGTTTAAATCATTTTATCTAAATCATTTCTGTAATTAAATTTCGTTTGCTTTTCCACTTTTTCTCTCTTATGTGTTGCTCAGTATTTCCTCAATATTTTATAAATTTTATTGTTCACGTATGAGAGACGATTTGCACATGAAATATTATTGGGTGTGTAACTTTTGAAAATTTTGATTGCCATGTTGCAATACTCAGCCGCTTATAGGCAAGCCGTCTCAAGGAAAGGAAGGGTGGGGGAGTGAGGGGAAACGTGGAAAGAGGACGGTTGGGTAGATGCAATGACAGTAGATCATTATCCTTGCCATTGACTATCTTAGTTATACTCTCGACCGTTCCATAAGCCATAAGTATTACCCATATTAGAGGAAACACCGGCTGCTGCTAATTAAGTATCGGCTATGACCATTTTTGCAGCATAGCTCATTGCTGCTAAGCAGAAAAACGGCTAAAGCATGTGAAACCCTGGGTTAGCACCAAGTAAAAGGAAGTTGCCATTTGTTTCTTAGAATGCAGTGGTCGTGTCTGCCTGTTTTTTCAGTAGCAAATATGGTGAAGATGGTAACCTGAATTGCGTCCTCGGCTGCGATAGGCTTTTTGAAGTAGTTAGTATAGTACAGTGTAACGCCTCGCTTTCACAAGTTCAGTGCTCCTTCTCATACAGGACGTGACTTCCTTCCTGGAACTGAACATAGTTTAAAACGCTAGTTATTACCCATGCAGGTGTGCATTTTCCCAATTGCTTTTTTTCATGGAAGGCAGCTAGCTCGTCGTTCATTTAAGTTCGTTAATAATGTTTAGCATCCTAAGATGTGAACAGAGATTCGCAAAAAGGACTCCACCAAAGCGCTCTTTTGTTCCACACAACGTGTGATACGCAGTCGGAGTCGAAGAGTCGCTCTGGTTTTTGCGATGTTGGCCGGAACGACAGTCGAATTACAGTCAATTTCCGGTCAAGTCTGATATGGATTCGGATTTGGAGTCGGTGCTTTGAGATTCACTCGTAATCCGAATCGCTCCTTCGCTTCCTCTATTATTTTGCTGGCTTTTCATGGTGACAGCGATACTCTCACCGGCCATAGTGTAGCAGCAGCACACCAAACGCAAAATACGCAGCCATGAATTCAATTAGCAAGCGAACTGACGTGCGCCATCAATCTGCGATAATTGTCAAGCATAAACAGGGTCTATTCGACTATAAAACGTCACTGATGTTTCATCAGAAGTTTGCTATAAGTAAATATATCCTATTTACTAAATCAGTTTACGCACTCCAGGTACCCATATATCTTATCGCAATAAAAATGACTTTCTTCAGTTAGTGTGTTTCAGTCACTGAACTGTTTCAGCCTGTCACACCTAACACGTACGTGGTAAATTAACCTGGTTGATCACCGCATTCATGGAATATTTTGGCACGAATAGGCACCGTTATGTTTTTTTAATTCTTTGAACATTGGTATGCGAACTCGAGCAATGCCGTATGGTGGTGACACGCAGACTCAGATGAGCGACAGTCAGATTCTGTGTGTGACGAAATGAGCTAGGGCTAACAGACCTGTTTCACGAAACGCTTGCGTAAACAGCCCCCTTTCTACGAAAAATTGACGTTCTAGTAGGTCAGACCATTCGAAGTTTTCTGCTAAACATTTTCGTATCTATGCGATCTGATCATCGTCAAGTGCGACCTTTCGCGAAATTCATATGATGGTATACACTGTAGGCCACAAATTTTAAGCAGATATGCAAATCTGGCCAAATCGATGCAATAGCGACATGTTGTTCCTCGAAGACGCAAATTGGTGAAAGCAAGAAAAAAAACTAAAAATTTTCTGAAGTAGGCGGATAGTATAGAACTAAGTAGGCCGTCTCAGGCAGCAACAGAAATTTTACGGCGAATACAAGAATTATGCTTAGAATGTTCGTTAAAATACGTAGTGCGAATGGCGTAATTGCTATTTATTTCTCAAATGTCTCTATGACCTGTTTTTGATGTGGATTTGTGCGCATTGAAAGTACCATTGTGTATATCATGAAAGTGAACACTTAATGTCAAGTTTCAGTTAATTAAAGCTTGATTTAATTAAGTTTTAAAAGTAAAGTAAATGATGCTTGAAAGAAAATAAAACCATTAGCACGAAAATGTATGACTTAACGTTTTGTCAACAATAGTAAATGAATAATTTAGTCCTTAAAGGACATTTTTATTCTTCAAAGCAATTCATTCAAATTTGTTGATTGAAGCGATATCCGAATCGAAATTAGAAGTTCGTCGATAATACAACTAGATCTTTTAGAAAATGTTCGGCGATATCCGAACAATGAAAAGAACTCTCAGTTGGTAGTAAACAGAATGAAATATGAAAATTTCATTTTCAGAAAATTGTGAACAGAATATTTCGCGATCAAGCCAGCAAACTACTATCCCAACAATTCAAAAGAATTAGCAACTAGTCAGAAATGGTTCCAATATATCGCTAGCAATCTAACTAAAGCTTTGATCAGCAATGCTATCATTACGAAACGCAATCAATAGCATATTTCATTTGCTCTCAGTTCAGGTTCGGAACATATTGTATTGATCATGCAAATTGATCATATTGAGTTGCGAATTCCATTCCGCATGAGCGATCTAATCATGACAAAACAACTGTTATCAATTTTTTTAAAACTTATTGGCATCAAAATTTTTGAAATTTCATTATTATTTTTTTTATCAGTTTTATCAGTTCGGTGTTTTCATTTTCAATATTTAATAAGACATAACTAGGAATTCAATATTTTCAAATGCGATACTTTCCATTCTTTCACCCATGAAAGAGTGTAATCTTGATCATCCTACATAGGACTGTAGTGCGCAAGAACCAAGGTCTTTAATTATGATCGCAACACCAAGGCCTGCCTTAACTAAAATTCTTACTCTCTTCGAGTACCGAATTTATGTAGTAGTCACGTTAGCCGGAATCGCGAGGATTTCATAAGAGCGAAATACTTGGTATTCCCTTTGGTGATGTGCACTTGTGAACGCTAACTTCGATGGAGTTCCCAAAGTGCAGTACCTCAAACAATAATATCACGAGAACAAAATGCGATGTGTATTGCATGCGAAACAATATACGGAACTGAATCGAAATTTTGCCATGATTTTACTTACAATAGCTAGGCAACTTATAACGTCTTTTAGGAGGTCTAGTTTAGCTCTTTTTTTCGAAAAAAACTATACTAGCCGTAGAGCTTCAATTAGCAATTATACGACACTCTGAATTATATGACCAATTTTAAAAAAATCATTAATAAGGACAATGTTTTTCGAAGGGATACACTCTAGTAGTTGATCGCAATCGATTCGTTTGCTACACAGGGATTCGTTCATTGGCGAGTTCAACGTAATTTTCTGAAAACGAACAATGAATTTTAATTTTGTTCGAGTGTTGGAAGGAAAAAAAAAAACAGAGTAAAGATAGTCGTATCGAAATGTTTATTGAATGGCTTATGGGAAAAACTGTTTAAAGCTGCTCCTCAATATTTAAAGATCTCTTTCATGTAATTTAACTTTTACTTTTTAACTTGGCGCTTAGCTTTCTTCAAAAAAAAAAAAACAAAATTCATGCTTAAAAGCTCTCAATTATGAGCAAATAAATTGTACTTACAATACAAATGGTCCACTATGTTTTCACAAGGAAAAGCTAACTGATTAGAGCTGGTGTGCGGCTTGCTAGGGATCGAAGATCAGCTCACTGTATCTTTGAGGACGTATACTCGTGATTAAAATGGCTATAAGCTGATAAGTGAAAACTTGAATCCGGCTGTAGCGAAGAGAACACGTTAAAGGTTAGCCACATGAAGTATGCTTATTTTTATGCTGTAATGGACGAATAGTTGCTTACTGCGATAAAATTCAGATGTTTCCACGAGTAGTGAACGAGGGTTGTGTTAAAAGCGTGAGAGAGAGAGAGGGAGAGAGAGAGAGGGAATTGTGTTGCACATGTTATGAAAAAATATCAACAAATTATTGAAACGAACCGTTTGGTAGTGACGACGCAATCCGATGCTCATTATTGCTTTCTTCGGTGGAGCACGAGTTCAATGGTGAGTATAATATATGGATGTAGCTCATCATTGAGAGCTTTCGAATCCCCTCATCCATTCTTCACCTCTCTCCCTTGCAAATATCACCCATTCCGCAAAAAAAAAACTGTTAAATTTGCATCAATACAAGCAGCTGAGCCATAATTGCGTCACTGGAATACCGTGGTGTTGTTCCGCAATCGATTTGACAATGCTCTTTTGATCAACTTCAAATATGCATCAGACTCATTCCGTTCTTGCCCTATTTTGTTGATCTTGATCTCTCTTTGATTTGCTGACGTTAAGGAATAGTAACGGTAGCCTAGATGTCCGGAATCTCTTCTAATACTGCACTGCTTACAGAAGCAGGTTCCTCTCCTCAACTTTTTCTTCTTCTCGGTTAACGTGAAAATTTTTTTGGCATTGTCAAGCTTCATAAGTTCCGAGTTTACAATTGGCATCATCAAATGTACGAACATCTCTGCCTGACGACGTTTATAAGATGGGTAATCTTTGCCTCTATAATCTTGCCACTTAAAACAAAACATCGAAAACCTCAGTTTCCTCTGACATACGACTAAGCACCAAGCGCTGAATAATCGACCACGTTCCTAAACGGAACCTTAGTTTGCCGGCCGATGTGTTTCGATCGTTGCTGTATTTGAAGAACGCCATTGAAATTCTCACTTTTGGAAACCGAGTTCCATATTTAAAATCGCTGCACTGCAGACAGAAACGACGGAACCACTCCTCGGCTTCCGTTTACTGTGCTATATATTGCGAAACGAACAAAGAAGTCTTTGTATCATTATACAAGAATCGTACATAATAATAATGAATTAAAAGATGCAGTATGATGAAATATTATAGATGTACATAATATGTCGCTAAAAAGAAGGCATATTATTGCTAAGCGATACTGCGCTTAGTACGAATGCCTGATGTGGGATAGGAAAGGGGGGTGTAAGAACGGATGAAAGAGAGGTTTTCCTTATTACGAAAGGGGGGGGGAAAAAAAAATTATGGTGGAAGAAGGAGAGGGAGATATTCCGCTTCACAGATGTTTTCGTCGCTTCAAAATGAAGCATGCAGCTATCCTATCCCTGAGATGGTGGAAAGTTATGAGGTGTTTTTTTTTCTTCTGTGCCCTTTCTCCAGTGGTGGCGTTCACGAATACTAAACCCAAAACAGTCGCGCAATATTTCAAAGAAAAAAAAGCCTCATGAATACCCCAGCCTCATGCAGAGGGATAACTAAACGCTCTAGACGATTGTTGTGTGCACGTCTTTTCAGGGAAATTCTGAGATGTGGAGTTCAAACTTCGAACACACTGCTTGAGAACCGGAAGGCAGACACTTTTATATTTGCTCCTGACATTTGGAATAAGGAGCTTTTAGGTGGTTTTAGTAGTAGCCCATTCCTCTTCACCCACCTTCTTTCACTCCTTCCCCCCCCCCCCCCCCCCCTTCCACGCTCCACACCACTTCCACTAGCCTTCCCTATATCCCCAGTGCAAATGCCGGCCACGGATAGTGGTCTCCTATGATCACTCCTCACCGGTGTCAATGAGTGGTGATTTTTGCTTAAAAGCTTCACATGGCTCGCATGTAAGGAGCATTATTTATGTTCCCGACGTTAGACACCAGAAATTTGCCCGTACTATCTCCTTGCTCATTTCATTTTCAAAATATAACGGTACGGTCGTCACATTCTTTTACAATGGCTTTATCAACAACACGGCGATCACTATCATTTTCGCCTGAAGGTCTTTTGTCGAATATGTGCATAATGATAACCTGTCACTACGAAGGAAAAATGATGCTTGTTCTAATAGAGGATCTCGTTTTTAGCTATTTGATAACATTCAGTCTAGCGCCAGTTTTTTAGGGCAGTACGATAGGCGCAGGTTCGCGTTCATGCACACCTATTGAGGCAATAAATCTCATATTGTTTGATTACTTGTTCAACGTGACGTTACATTTGCAAAGAACCATCTTAAATTTTTCAAGACTCAGAAGAACGTTGAAACCGACGAAACACATTAGATAGAAGACTGAATCGAACGAGCATTTCTTCTCGAATTTCCTTCTGACCGAGGCTGGTCACCAACACAAGATTCATATCGTTCAAATAACTTGCATATCGCGTATATGCTGTATACTCAGCCATGCCCGGTATTGACCACAGATGTGCATAGGCAGAAATGCAGTTGGGTATAACATCGAGCACTGAAGTAAATCTGGGAATCACATCCGAGTTCAGTGGTGATCCTAAGCCCGAGAAACCGATACGCGAAGAGGTTGACTTCCGCATGAAATGTTGGGCCGTGCGTCGACCCCACACTTTCGAGTACATCCGGGTTTGCGACTTCATTCGTTTTTGCTTCATCTTGCTTAGATTTTTTTTTTTTTGCTTTTTCTCTTCCACCGTATCTGTTTTCATTATATTTTACCAAGTTTTTGAAAGTAGTTGTCACTTGACCGCCCGGACTTACGACTAACACGTCCTTCTCTTCTTCTTTCCCCTCACCTCTCGCCTCTTCCCTCACCTCCCACTCCGCTTCCATTCCGTTTCCCCTCGTCCTACCCCATGTCCCCTCCACTTGATGATAAAGAGTGCTTCTAAACTCGTTTCTCATCTGTAATTTGAAAAAATTGTTTTAACGATGTTGCCAGTAGATCATGTTGCACGCGATGGTTAACAAGAAGAACTGATAAAATAATAACTTTGTTTGTAATAACTTTATTTGTTATGGCTAAAAGTATTGATGAGCAAGGTGCCTCAAACTGAAAGCTTCATAAATCCATTCATTTTCGGCTTCATTAAAACTCACGCTCTAATAAAACACTAATTTCTTCATAAAATTTACGTATACCGATAGAGTTACGAGGCTTTTTTTCATTTCATTTTGCTCTTTTTATTTCCTTTCAGGTAATTCCGTTTTTATTTCATTGTTTCTTTTCTGTGCTCAATTTCAACACGCATGTCAGCGTTCAATTCTCGAACTCCCATAAGTTTTCCTCTTTATTTCCCACATATGGAAGATTTTAAAATTATTATTCTAATTGTTATCAACTCTACAATTCCCGTTCCCCGCATTTTAACTCTAACAACCCACGCAACATGCAAGACTTAGCTGAAACGTGAGCTGAACGTTAATTCTCAGTCGATTTTCCACTATGCCGAGGCTTTCAAGGATATTGTGATTCATTTAACAACAATGTCATTGCCCTCTCAAAAAAACAGTCACTCTTTGCACTTTATGCGAACAATGGAATTTTCAATAAACGTTCAGCCCATGAGAGTTATCAAAAAAAAATTGGTATTTCTAGTCAATGAGCTGACACGATATGTGCTTAAATGAATCAACTACCGAATGAGCCAGTTTCATGCATAATTTTCTCGGCAATGACGAAAAGTCCATTGTTTTACTTATACTTCTTAATTTCATTCGAATCGACCATTCATGAAATCTTTTGCAGCAGGTTTGTTTTTTCTTCTTGAAAACGCATACGAAATTCTTGCATCTTTAAGAAGCACAGCCTTATTCTGAGGTCGATGAATTATACTGAAATTGAAACTAAATGATGATCGTCGTTTGTGTGCCATAGTTATCAAGTCTCATTTCTTAATTTCATTAACTGCCGAATTGAAACCATGGGACAGAAAACCAGACGCATAGAGATCTCTGTACATATGCTCAGATGTAACACAGCAGATCATATACTCTTCAAATAAGGAGTGAGCGTGGTAAGATGGTCCTTATTTCGGGTTGTTATGATTAATTTTGTCATCGTAACTGGTGCTACTATCGGAATGATTACTGCTATCGTAATGAACCTTAATTTAAAATGAGCAACAGCCAACCTCGTGGATGCTACTTGCTGCTGTTAATACGTGAAAGGGCAAATAAGAAACCGGAGGCAATAAACTGTAGTAGTACAAACCGATCCTCAAAAATAGAATGACGATGCACCAGCCGCTGGTGTACGTCCCCTCATTATTTTTTTTTTTCAACGGATCGCAAGACGGAGATGATTTACATGGATTTATGGCTTTGGGGACCACGATTATGGATGCATTATATTCAGTGCGACTTACAATAAACTTCAGATCAAGTACATTAACAAAATTAATAGCGATCTGCACATAGTTAAAACAATAGCGAAACGTACGCAAAACTATACACCGAAACATTGCAGCCACTTTGAATGTAATGCAAATTCCTTTTGCTAAAATCACTTACATAACAACAAGGTGAAGAGCAGGCAAACAAGCGTACTAATCAGCTCTTCTCACGAGGCTGTTCGGTGCTTCAAAAATCAATAGGCATATTTTTCGCATTAAAAAACACACAGTCAACTATGAGCCCTTAAATTCAGTCCCATCCTTCTCAATTCAGTCTCTCTTTCTCTCCTCGTCCCCTCCCCTCCTCCCCCCCCCCCCCCCCCCCCCCCCCCTTCCACGCTCCACACCACTTCCACTAGCCTTCCCTATATCCCCAGTGCAAATGCCGGCCACGGATAGTGGTCTCCTATGATCACTCCTCACCGGTGTCAATGAGTGGTGATTTTTGCTTAAAAGCTTCACATGGCTCGCATGTAAGGAGCATTATTTATGTTCCCGACGTTAGACACCAGAAATTTGCCCGTACTATCTCCTTGCTCATTTCATTTTCAAAATATAACGGTACGGTCGTCACATTCTTTTACAATGGCTTTATCAACAACACGGCGATCACTATCATTTTCGCCTGAAGGTCTTTTGTCGAATATGTGCATAATGATAACCTGTCACTACGAAGGAAAAATGATGCTTGTTCTAATAGAGGATCTCGTTTTTAGCTATTTGATAACATTCAGTCTAGCGCCAGTTTTTTAGGGCAGTACGATAGGCGCAGGTTCGCGTTCATGCACACCTATTGAGGCAATAAATCTCATATTGTTTGATTACTTGTTCAACGTGACGTTACATTTGCAAAGAACCATCTTAAATTTTTCAAGACTCAGAAGAACGTTGAAACCGACGAAACACATTAGATAGAAGACTGAATCGAACGAGCATTTCTTCTCGAATTTCCTTCTGACCGAGGCTGGTCACCAACACAAGATTCATATCGTTCAAATAACTTGCATATCGCGTATATGCTGTATACTCAGCCATGCCCGGTATTGACCACAGATGTGCATAGGCAGAAATGCAGTTGGGTATAACATCGAGCACTGAAGTAAATCTGGGAATCACATCCGAGTTCAGTGGTGATCCTAAGCCCGAGAAACCGATACGCGAAGAGGTTGACTTCCGCATGAAATGTTGGGCCGTGCGTCGACCCCACACTTTCGAGTACATCCGGGTTTGCGACTTCATTCGTTTTTGCTTCATCTTGCTTAGATTTTTTTTTTTTGCTTTTTCTCTTCCACCGTATCTGTTTTCATTATATTTTACCAAGTTTTTGAAAGTAGTTGTCACTTGACCGCCCGGACTTACGACTAACACGTCCTTCTCTTCTTCTTTCCCCTCACCTCTCGCCTCTTCCCTCACCTCCCACTCCGCTTCCATTCCGTTTCCCCTCGTCCTACCCCATGTCCCCTCCACTTGATGATAAAGAGTGCTTCTAAACTCGTTTCTCATCTGTAATTTGAAAAAATTGTTTTAACGATGTTGCCAGTAGATCATGTTGCACGCGATGGTTAACAAGAAGAACTGATAAAATAATAACTTTGTTTGTAATAACTTTATTTGTTATGGCTAAAAGTATTGATGAGCAAGGTGCCTCAAACTGAAAGCTTCATAAATCCATTCATTTTCGGCTTCATTAAAACTCACGCTCTAATAAAACACTAATTTCTTCATAAAATTTACGTATACCGATAGAGTTACGAGGCTTTTTTTCATTTCATTTTGCTCTTTTTATTTCCTTTCAGGTAATTCCGTTTTTATTTCATTGTTTCTTTTCTGTGCTCAATTTCAACACGCATGTCAGCGTTCAATTCTCGAACTCCCATAAGTTTTCCTCTTTATTTCCCACATATGGAAGATTTTAAAATTATTATTCTAATTGTTATCAACTCTACAATTCCCGTTCCCCGCATTTTAACTCTAACAACCCACGCAACATGCAAGACTTAGCTGAAACGTGAGCTGAACGTTAATTCTCAGTCGATTTTCCACTATGCCGAGGCTTTCAAGGATATTGTGATTCATTTAACAACAATGTCATTGCCCTCTCAAAAAAACAGTCACTCTTTGCACTTTATGCGAACAATGGAATTTTCAATAAACGTTCAGCCCATGAGAGTTATCAAAAAAAAATTGGTATTTCTAGTCAATGAGCTGACACGATATGTGCTTAAATGAATCAACTACCGAATGAGCCAGTTTCATGCATAATTTTCTCGGCAATGACGAAAAGTCCATTGTTTTACTTATACTTCTTAATTTCATTCGAATCGACCATTCATGAAATCTTTTGCAGCAGGTTTGTTTTTTCTTCTTGAAAACGCATACGAAATTCTTGCATCTTTAAGAAGCACAGCCTTATTCTGAGGTCGATGAATTATACTGAAATTGAAACTAAATGATGATCGTCGTTTGTGTGCCATAGTTATCAAGTCTCATTTCTTAATTTCATTAACTGCCGAATTGAAACCATGGGACAGAAAACCAGACGCATAGAGATCTCTGTACATATGCTCAGATGTAACACAGCAGATCATATACTCTTCAAATTCAAATTTGCTAAGGTACGTAAAAGACCAACCGAGTGTGACCATGCAAGATGCAATCATAAGTCTCGTGAAACTTTGCTGTTTGCTTCTGAATACAGCCAGTTTGCGGTCGTTCACAAAATTTCCATGGTCCTCTACACGCCATCTTAATCTCAGAAGCACGAGACCCATTACCGCTATACTCAACATAGTGAATAATGCTCGCATGCAAACGATAAACGTGTAGAGATTTTCAGGGAAATAAGCAGCTTGCCTGAAAAGAAAGTTTAGAGAGTAATCTTTTTCACATTTCGCTTCTCATTTCCTTTATGCTGTCATTCTGTACAGCAGTGGTTCACATTGGAAGCAGCATTCATAAACGAGAAGGTAACTTCCATCGGAGATGAACCATAAGGAATTACTTGTTGGGAGGGTGACATTTCCGTGCGGGAGAGCCATGTAATTTGTGGCACACTGCATCAAGGAGCATGAATGCTCAAGAAAGAAAACGTTTAAACCAAGAAAAAGAACTAGTAAATTTTTCAAAACGCTACATGCTTAAATCTCGCACTGAGTGGCAAAATGGCTCTCGAACTCAACTGAAAGGTGATGCTTACTCGTTCTCATATATAATAACCTAACTGCACATATTATACTTCTGGAAGGCTGTGGCGTATGGAATGCGCGATAAAACAATATGTACAGTGCATAAGCGCAAAACGGTACACCAAATTGTTGCTTTACATGCTCAAGCACAAAAATGCAGTTTGGAACGCTTGGCACAGCATGCAGAAAGCCACATGGAAATGTTAAAAACAAAATTAGACAAATTCCGTTTTCGCCTTCCATTCCTGGTTATATCCCTCTGGTCTTCCGCGTGCTTTTTTTCGTGTAAAAATATGTCAAGTGCATCGACATATTCCAAGGAAGTAAGTTTTTAAATTAGCAAGTGAAAATGCGTCGCAAAAAATACGACGCTTCGTTCGGTGGCTCACAGATCAAACAAGTTGATTTGACCATCTGCTTCCAAATAAAATGCAATTTATTGCCAAATCTGAGCGATCATGCAAGTCTTCTACTAAATAATTGTTTTTTTTGCGACATGGCTACTAAATTATACAACTCGACCGGCCTCAAAATGCATACGGAAAACCCCAATGGAAGTTTTCGCGTTGGTCAAAATTTGATAGATAAGAACTGTACGTATCAAATCTCATAATGTGTCACTGAAAAGTTTTGCCGTTCACAGAGTGAAACAACGACAAAGAAAGACACAAAAACGCGCACGCAAAGACCTAAGATTGTTTGGAAATTTCCGACATGCAAACATTCATAAAATTGACGACATTAATGTTCGCCAAAAGAGCATTTTGAACCATTAAAAAATCTTCTAGCGATGAGAATGATGAATAAGTGATTGAAAAAATGTTTTAAAGAATTCAATTAATCCTATCCTTCAACCAACGAGGAGGCGGGCTGCCGACCGCAATGCACGCATACACGCAATATATTTTAGAATACATCGTCATTAGAATGAATCAGCAATTAAAAGTAACAACTATCCTAACTGTCTTCGTTTTCTCTGTTACTTGCTTGAGAAACAATCAAAATTTGACAGTTGCAAGATTTTAACAAACCTGCATTCAATCGTCGCTAAATGGTCGCTGAATACAGCACAAATGATTATTATGACGATAAAAGAGAGTAGCGTGAAAAGATGGGTAATGACAATTTCCCAAAAAACGATTTCTTTAATTCGAAGATAATATTTGACGGGCCATGATATAACCAAATAGCGATCAACACTATTTGCCAATAGTAATACGGCGACTGAACCAAACGTATAGATATCACACAAAATTATCGGCTGTAAAATAGTCATATTTGGTATGCGCTTTTCGTATAGTAAACTTATATATGGTTATCACACCGAAATTGCTGAAATGCATGCTTATCAAAAAGTAAAGTTGAACTCATGCGTAATGATATAGAAAAGATCGATTAGAAATTTCCGACGAAAACGGACCAATCTGTGGTAATATTCTTTATTATTTTATCGAATAAGCGGAATCGGTTTATGCTAAGGAACTCCGCCTAGCGGAATTGCAACTCATGCTTTTACAATGGATCTAAAATGAAATGCATGAATGAAAATGAAACAAATCAGGTTGATCGATTGATTGAACTGATATCCCTCATGCTCCTCTTCCTGTTAAGAAATAATGAAGGCGTCAAAACACTGAAGCAATTATACTACTCAATTAGATCTCGCTTTCCGATTAGCCCGTCAAACCAGCCGGAGAAAATGGGTTGAGCACACACGATTCAGAACGGCGATTGAAACGGCACTAACTTCGACATTCTTGAAATTTTAGCAAAATTAATGCGATTTTTAAAAATTTTTCCTTAAGTTGCTCTTTTCTCCATACGATTCTCTACTTAAGTATTGCAAGCTGTTTTTTTTTTGGCGAATCTAAACCATTGTTCATAGTAATATTATAACAAATGGGAGCAAACAGAGAGAGAAAGCAATAAGTGAAGGGAAAAACGGAAGTCAAATAGCAATTTTTCACTCGCCGAGTGAAGAATCGTTTCTATTAGAGCATATTAAGTTACAAAAAATTGTACGGTGTCAATGATCTAGTATCGTTGCATGTTTTAAATAGCGTACTGTAAGGCAGTCCGGTGTCACATCGTGCTGAGGTGAAAAAACTTTGGAATGAATGTATTTTGACTCGTCTAAAGAATGTTACGGGTCCAGCTCTGTTGGAAGTCAACAGTATAGTCAACACTATATCATACATTATGGTCGAATCACTTTGCCTTCATTTCACAACTTCCAGGGCTGAACGAATCGGATCACCACCGCTATGCCCATTTCTGCGGGGATCTGATATGTTTTCCGATTTTGCAATGGGGCACGATCCGAGAAAGCGTAAATGCAGTGCGTTATATCATCTCAAGTGATCGCCCTACGCTTCTGCAAATTACCCGCATTGTTCTTTTACCAGCTACGAACCACTGTACATCAGTTTTTGTGAACGCCTCACCACTTTTCTGATGTAAGCACATCAATACCAATGGCACCCGTTTATCCGATTCAGCTACACGAAAAGTTCGGAAGAAAAATATCTTTTAGCCTTTTTGGCAAACTCTGTCCGCTAAAAATCATGAGAAGTTCATAGGTCGGATGTTTGGCTCGAAACTGTCAGAACGCTCTGTCGTTACAGATTAAAAACAAAACTAGAATTCAAATGCAGAAACCAACATTAAATAAGCAAAGATATGTAGCGATAACAGTATCGTCATCGTGTTCTACTGCGAAAAATCCGACAATTCGATATATTGCTTTGAAAACCCCGGCAACGCCTGAAATACTACTGAAGTGTCAAAAAGGCTTTCATAGGCGTGTTTATGCAGTTCTCGCATCCATCATAGTGAAATACCCCCAAATAGCCTGCCTCGGGCTGCAATGTTTTAAGTGGCTGGAGCAGGAACAAAATTTGAGTAAAGTATGGAGGTCGAGGGGGGAGGAGGGGGTGGAATTCGACAGTGGTTCGTTCAGAAGGCCTTCAGGTGTGAAAGTTCATTTAATAGGTGCGAATTCTGGGAAGGGATCTTGTACCAGCCCATACTTCCGCAAGTTTTCATGTGCCGCTTTACAATAGTTAAGAACTTCGCTTCATTACACGTTGACCGACACCTGGCAGCAAAGAATGAAAGATGATGGGCTGGGAGACCGATATGACGATGGGAGGGGGGGGGAAGATGAGTGCAGGTTAGGCCCGGTCAGTAATTTCTGATAATTGAAAGAATCGACCTGAGAGCGCACATGTGAGGAATAGCGAAAGCATTAAACCGTAGCGAATACGTAAGTCAATGTTTTTGGCGATCGCATAAGAGACTGGCAGATTCAGGATTACTAGAAACAAGCCAGTCCAAAAGTAACATGGCACGTTGATGACAAAGAATACCGACACCGTTGACATCCCACAGAATTCCTGAAATATTAACTTTCACATTTCAAATTGATGGCAATTATCAGCATCCAAGTGAGCTCTCCTAGTCGATAATTATGTTACTTCGGCAACAAAAGAATACTCTAAAATACAAAAAAAATACTCTAAAAAGTTTGACTATCGCAGTCAGCGATGAACCTTTAAGTTAGTAAACTAATGGAAACATCAATGCGAAAAGCGAAAAATTCGACGACGAAAAACAACCGTTGACGCTCTCATATCATTATGTTCGATGTTTATAGGCGAATTCTACTACTATGAAGTGAAATATCTAAAGAAAGCAATCGAAGGTGGTGCACCAGATTGCAAAACATAGCATAAAATACTCTTTCTGTGCATTATGGCAATAACTTCATCCTAACACTCCTTTCAAGCTAATTATTTGAAGTAATCTTTACTGACTCTTTCCACGCCTAGCCCAATTGATTACATCTATAAACCTTCCAAGTGAGCTTTCCTAAGCTCTGTTAGGCAAGATGAGGAAAGAGTAGGTAAAGATTACGTCGAATAATTAATAATTAATTACTTCGAACAATATATGCATATTATAAACTGTATATTTTATGCAAATGTATATACAGTTTATTTATTAATAACATTAGAGAGGAAGGCAACTTGGGTAGGAGAGTTATCATGCAGTTTTTGCAATAGCTATAAATATAGAAGTGATTCATGTTGTTGACCTTAAAAACACATGAAAACATTTAGAAAATAATTTGTTTTGCTTCCGTCAATCCCTCTTTGATAGTGAGCCCTGCACGGTTGCTTAACTATTGCCATGCTACGTTTTGCCATTACCTGCATTTTGATGTACCCGCAACAGAAATTTTACTTTTTCGTAATATAGCACATGTTCTTCATGATTCCTTACACAGTCAGCAGAAATATGTTGTATGTCAAGAAAACATCCAAAACTCTATTATATCAATGTCCGTTAGGACGAATAAAACATCTAATTAAGCATGCTGCTAATTTCCGTTAGAATAGTCATGAGAGCTTACAGTTATTGTAGCATGGGCGATATGATTCAGGTAAAAACGACTGAAACTTGAGGTGATCGGTCGAAAAAGCAGCGCCAGCAAAAATATCAAAAATCATGCCTAAGCAGCTTGCAGGGAGGTGAACGAGTATGTTGATCTCCTGCACGGCAACACATGCGTTTTGAGAGGCGACTAGGAACTCTCTAAAAATCTCCCATGAATTCTCGAACTGTAGTGACTTCGAAAGGAAACTCTTAGGAACAACTATAACTGCAGCGAAATTTACTTGTAGAGTCAATTAAAGTTCTCGGTATCGCATCGGACAATTCAGCAGCCGAAAATGATGGCACTCGTTAAAATATGCTAGGTGATGCCACGAAAAATGACTGCATGACGTGGTGAAACGATATCAGCATAGAGAAGATCATATCGCGTGACATAAAGCTTCGTAACGGCTAATTTCTTTTTTTCTTCTAATAAGACGGCCGTAGTTGGTTTGCGTCTGCTTATTCAACATATTCGCAGGTAATCGTCATATCTGATGGCCGTTCCACAACCCGTCAATGCAGCAAGCCGGGCGAAAGCAGACACAACCGCTCAGCAGTCGTTCAACTTGCTCGACACGTTCAACCAACGGCGAAATCCATCAGGGCATGACTAGGGTTGGCGGTGGCACGCCATCACTTGAAAAAAAGGTCACAGTACTCAATGACGGTTTCGTCTCACGGCGATTGCCGTCTGCCGAAAAAGATCGCAGCCCCTACTGCCTTGTAGGCGCTTCGTAGAAGAAGAAAGGCTAGGAGAAGGAAACTAACTCCGAATAACCGAAACCTACGCCGCCAGCAGGCCGGCCACCAGGCGATGTTAGATGGGAAAATCCGCCGTGACGTCCACATGGCGTTGCTCGGATGCGGCGAGCTCAGGATCGCGACAGATGGAAAAATTGCCACCTGCATGGATGGAGAGAACGACGAAATCGATGAAACCACAGCTGTTCAAGGTTTTCAAGGTAAGGCAATAAGACGGCATCGCATTTTCGTCCCTGAGGAGTTTTTGGTGAGATACGACTTCTGTCTGGATGAAACAGTCTTCATTTTCGGAGCTCAAACGCACCTACGCGTCACCAAGATCCACAAGTGGGAGTGGTTACTGAGTCAGATGTTCCAGAGGTCAGAGATGGAAGCTAGCCCAGCCTGTATTCTGGTATTCGCCGAGTTCGAAGTCGGGACTGGAGTGGCGCAAGGGATTCAATCATCGTTGGGGCGGCGTCAAGCTAATTTTTCGGAGCTTTTATCACTGTTTACAAGCGAATGGGAAATCGAAGATTTGATTAGCTAGTCACTGAAACGTTTCCTAATGAAATCAGACCTTTCTCCTGACTGTTTATGACAAAGTCAATCTTTTCGAGAAACATAAAACGTTGAGCTGAGAAATGATGATGAGAAGAGTCGCCGTCAACGCAGTTTTCAGGCCAACTTTCCGCACTTATGATTGCGAGAACTGTAATAATCGTTAAAGCGTCAACACATTATGCCGACTCGTTTAAAATGATTCGATAGTTTAAAAATGATGCAGCTAACGGCAATACATTGATCATTGATCTAAAATACCCAAACGTCTCAGTGGCGTACTTCAAACCTTTCGAAATTCGGAGTGGATCGAGTCGGCTTCACGAAAAAAAAATACAAAATACTATTTAAAAAAGCGATTCTGTGATATTACTTTTATTACGATTCTAAAAAGCAAAACGGTTTCGAAGGCCATCGCAAACGGTATTAATTTCATAAATTCAATTCAAAACAGTATTTCTTACCCCTTTGCGGTGACCAATCAAAATTTTCGGTATTTTGATCGGTTGTTGTAAAATTATTACAAAACCTTCTAGAACTATAGAGCAACAAAGCAAAAAAAACAATTCAAAAAGCCAACAAGAGCAGTACGGGTATTCGTAGAAACAGATACATCATCGAACAAGTGCACAGCGAAGATTAGGTAGAACATTAATTCTTAAGCATGGACTTTAAAATAGTTTTGAAAACCATTGCGATTCCACGGCGAAATTACCTAAAGTAGTGTGAAATCTGTGAAATTATAACTTTACTCATATTGTGCCAATGCAAGCACTAGTCAAAGCCGGTATACTATGCTTAAATGGTTGTTTTTCCAATCAGGCATAAACTGAAAACTCAGGGCTGCATAGTTTATAGAAGGGTCAAGAGCATTAGGCAGCAACAAAAATCGTCGACTCACAACTCATCCATTTTGCCTACAAGCTAAGTAGCATTCAAAAGTGGTAGATAACGATCAAACGAACGTTCGATTTATAGTGAACAAAACATGAGGCATTCGTTTACGAAAATTATATCGATGTTCAAATATTGAAGCAAACAATGAAACGTTGTTAGACTTTCTGTTGAAAAATCAGACGTCCAGTAAGTAGGCGAGACTGATAAAACTTGAATGCATGCCATTAAACGGTTATTGTTCAGTCAACCAGAATATTATCACTTTCCACTAAATGGTTTCTGGTAAAATTTGTTGACGTGAAGTTATATGCGTCTGCGAAAACAATTGGTGAGGGTAAAAAAAAAACTGGAATTGAATTTTTAGCACTATTCATATTGGGTTATCTAGTGCGAAAAAAAAAAACCTCAACGATTAGAGAATATGATCTCAATATGTTTAGGTTCAATTAAATAAGCAGGAAAACGAAACTCCAACAAATTAAACGAAAAATTTTACGCATATAATTTGTTTACCGGACATACGCCTTCAGTACTTCCCCCTTACGAGCAAAGTTTAAAATTCCATTGGCAATTTTGCACTGAAATCTGCAAGAAACAATTCATGGCGCCTCTCATTTTTAACAACAATTTTGCGTTAAAGAGTTCAGAAATATCGTAATTCAGCCAGGCATTCCATCATCAAACTAGCTCCGCATCAGCTCGGCTAATGTCGGACAAAAAAAATGAAAACCAATCCTTATAGGATTAGTGCACCACTACAGTTGGAAAATTATGCTGTGAGATGGAAAACAGTTTATCGACGATCAAAAAATACGATATCATTCCGCTTAGTTGCCTCAGGAAGAAAGAATAGTCAGTCTCGTTGCTTAAACAATCTTCGCAAGTCGCTTAGTGAGCGCATGAAAGATTGACGTTTGTGCTTCATCGACATCGACCGATTCGGATGAAAGACAAAAAATTTATGGAGTTTGAACTTGTAAACATGAGCCGAGCAATGGCTTGGGTTAAGCAATAACTTGAACGAAGATTATGAGTATGAAAAGGAGAGTACTGCAACAAATGAATAACAATAAAAAGGCCTTCATAAAGAAAACGGTTTCTTATAAAGCTCACGTTCAGCTATTACCGCTGCCGTTGTGTACACGCTAACGCCTGCACTCAATTCAATTTTCTCATGGCAAAGCTTGCATGATTAGTTGGTTGTTCAAAAGCAAGTAGCGCTAAGTGTTGGTGTACTGTATCGGAGTACCAAACAGTCATTCACTCTTCCAATTCCTTGCCTCGCTTCATCCCTCCCCCCTCCTCTACCTCCGATTTGTATGGTCGTTTCTAGCGAACTCTTGAAATAAGATCTTCATGCCTAAGCGATGTTAGAATCACTTTGCTTGGCAACGACTGAATCTTGGGCCGTTGCACACCACAATGATAGAAGTCATGTCTTGTTTTCATGCATGTGACGCTCGTGCTAAACAAGTTTAAATGAACGGCCACAAGGACGTGTTCTTTATGCGGAAAATAATACTGCGTATGTCATATGTAGGCCAATTTCTATGCCACATGTTAAAAAACTGCTGAGTGGTTTTCAACACACACTACCTCAAATGCACATTGTGGTTCCAGTTGTTTGGGATGTGGCAGATATCCCCTCCCGCCTCGATTTTTGCTCGAATAAATCCACCAGCCACGTACTTCCGCTCCAATACAACGAACAAAATGGTGGGGCAAAACACAATCACTTTTTAAAAATACTTGACAACTACAATGCCATGAATCATTTTTCATCTCAGCGATTAGCAGTTCGAGCATCTCAAATTGCCAAAACAGTAGATCAAATGCTTATTTGCGGTAATTGAAACAGAAATAATTCCTTTGAAACGATCTTCGTGACTCTGTCCGAAACTTACTAATTGAGTGATCCTGTACCAAAACATCTTTCTAAAAAGACGGCATTTTTAAAGCATTCCAAGCAACTGGCTAAAGTTTTAAAAAGTTTTTCCATCGTTTCCCACAAGAATATACTGTTCCATCAAATGAAAACCAACGCTGAAAGACACCTGAAGAGTGATATTTAGTTTTTAGAAGCGATACTGATGTACCTTATAAGATAGATAAATGAACTGGGCTCAAGAATTGCCTTTGGTGCATTCTAGCTTCAAGACCGCAATGAAGATTCTTTTAGTAATGTGAAATAACACATTCAGCAGCATAGTCGCTGTAACAGAAGGAAATTAACCTGCAGTCCAACTTTATAGCTAAATAAGAATTGTATCATAGGTTATCACGCTTCGCTTTCTACAACAATTGGATTGTCCTCACTTGCAAAAAACAGCCGATTAGTTAAATTAGTTGTCTTTTAAATCGAACAATAAAAACAATTTGGCAACATGACTTAAAATAAACGAATTAAACTGCGCATAATATGCTAGCAAGTTTAACGATTCTCAAAAAGCACAAGGTACAGAGATTAGTGGAAGTAATGTTGAAGCTTTAAGCTGAGCCGTATCACGCTGAATCTGTTCGGTTTCAAGATAATCGTCGCAATGAATCGCAATCTTTGTAGATGCCAGCTGATTTTGATGAATTTCTCGCCGCCCAATCAACTGAGCATCTTGAAAAAAATTATACTAAGAAAATGTTGTTCTTCACAGTTTACTTCAGAAACTGCACCATTGTTCATATTTTACAAAAATATAAAATTCTCACAAAGAAAACGCACAATGGCAACTGTTGTTTGAGAAACGCAGCATGGGTATAATCGAAAAGAAATAATTTCCTGTTCGTTGTGGAAGCGTTTCTGCAGTTAGCAAAAAAAAATGTGAACAAGAAATAAACACAGCTAAAATGAAGATTGAAAATGAAAAGCACAAAAAAATCATCGATGCGATCAAACAACGAACAATGCTCGTAGAAAGTAAATGGTTAATAAAGATCGCTTAAAAAGGCTTTTATCGATAGAAAAGTCTAGCAGACAGATTGCCTTAGAATCAGTTAAACTTTCTGTCATGCTTTATTCATTTCTACGAAACTGATTTTGGCAAAATTCTTAGCCAGTGATAAGCTTTAAAATCAGAATTTCACAGAATAATTCGTCTACCAAAACCGCTTACGAATATCTTATGCATTAAAAAAGTGCACCATATGAAAATAATTTCGTCCGCGACTTTGGCATAAACCTGCTAAGGGACTACAACAATGCGCCAGCGAATAATTACAAAATGCAAGCATAAAGCTATGTCAGTTTTGAATACTCTTTATAATCGAATTGGCGTAATTGACTCCGTAGAACGGTTTACACTCATTCACTCCGCCCATTGCATCTATAAGATCATACCTTACACTGTAAATCATTTCCATATTTTTTTATAATAAACAACACGTATTTAATGAGACTGAGTTAATAGTATTGGTCTATGAAATTAGGCAATTAGCTCTCCGATACAAGAATAATATGAACATGGCAATCGGTCAAATATAGCTGCCATCTCGCGCAGCATGTTATCGTACTGTTTGAGAAAAGAACAAAAAATTCTCAAATAACTCATAGCTGAAGTAATTCATATTGCGTAAGCTTCTAGTGCTAACAAAAAAAATCTTCAGCTATGCTGCTTACTTGTAATAATTCACTCCAGAAATTTTTCAAGCTTAATTGACAAACCAAGCGCCATAAGCGCTTAACATCAAATAAGAATGGAGAAGCCGAAAGTAAGAACCGAGAAGTCCGTTACAAATAGCGGGCTCATGTGAATTGTGCAGTGAAATTACAAGCCGTTCCAGCCAATTATTGGCTGTAATCTACTTGGTCTTTTGATCAAATATACTTTTGTTCGTTAATCACGCGTCACAATCGTGAGATTGTTTTTTTTCAGCTGCAACTTACTGCACCTTGTAAATAAGGTTACCGCAATGTCACGCAATAAAAGTTTTTGGTATTTGTGTGGCATGTCCCAACTGAATGGTCTTTTCCCCCATCGAAGCTATTTTTTGGGATTCATACTTGAGTAAACTTAACAATTGCCTGACAGTTCCCATAACGACCATCGCCGCATAAGTTCCACTGCTGAAAACGATAACTCTGTTGCCGACTTTACCAAGCGAAACCATAGAACTGGTCGCATCGGCGAACGATCAAATATCCAAATCAATGAACACAATGTGAAACGGGTTTAGAGCTCATCAAAGTATTAACAACAGAAAGGGAGAAACGTCGCAGCACAATCAGACAGACAAAAGAACATTTATCACCACAGGAGTTGTGAAATGAGTGAGCACGTTGGGGTTTCCCATAACAGTTTCTGAGGTGGAACTCCTTCAGTTGCACAACGTGCGCATTTCTTGCCTAACAGAATTTTTGATATCTCCACATCTAATTCCAAAGCAGTAGGATTATGTCGATTTGCATTTAGGATTAAACATCTGATGCACCGTTTTTAGCACTTCGCTGCCAGAATCAATAGAAGGCCCTGTCTCCCTACCGTGGGGTTTCTCTATACCTATTGCCTTATACATGTTAAATCACAACGACGTTCGTTCATGCATCGTGCTACAAAACAGTGTTGTGCTGCATGACTGGTTACGAAAACAACAAACGACCTAAGTAAATTACACCTGTGCAGGATTCAGAATAAAAATGCCATCGCGAAAAAAAAATGGAGAGCACGGTAATGCTGCCGTACAAGAATCTTAATTGAGCTCAGGCCAGGCAAATTAAATCAAAGAAAAAACTTCATCGTACGATTCCACGGAAGCTGAGAAATGATGATTTCATCGTCCAACGTGAGCCAAAAAAAGCACTGGACGCTCCTCGAAATATCTGGTTTGTGATCGGTGTTACCGAACGCGGAACAACATAAGTTCAATATTATTACTTCAATGGTATACGCACCGAGTAGTAAGCGCAACGAACGATTGATAAGAATAATTTTTGTTGATTTTTTATGATCCGGACTTTTATAAGAACTTAAAAAATTGAGCTAAACTATTCAACATGGACACTGGCAATACCATAATACTACTAGGATACATATCGCCTCGCTGACCTTCGAAGATCGGCTTTCGTCATTATCATTTTCGAATTTTTTTAAAACATCAAAACATTCTCCAATCATTCTTTTAACAGCGCATACGACTTGAGAATTCTTGATTGGACTAAATGCTACTAGCCGATATTCCACTTTACAAACATGTTCAACACATTTCAGCTTTTTGAAAAAAAAAGGTGTCGTTCACAATCACAGAATGGACGAAGCGCTATAGGATGATGCAAGCTGGCAAAACGTCTGTTGAAATTAGTGCTCAAATCGTTGCCCCAAAGGCAAAAGTTCGTAAGGAATTGGTAACGACCTAAAAAAGGAAAATTTTGCTGAATTTAGGTAATTTGTGACTGCTCGATTAATTGCTATCGCAAGCATGCTCCCTTCAAAGGCGCCTGATTTGAATAGCGGTTTGAACTGCCAATGTCCTTAGCACGCAATCTAAAAACCAAAATGGATGCATATAAGGTGATGAGGTCGCAGCAATTTCAGTATAGAGTGAAGTTCAGCGCAAATCTGAACAAACATTCACTCTAAGATCGCCAATCGCCTCATCTTCAGATGGCGAATCTTTGTTGTCTCAGCATACGAATCAGTCATAAAACAATAATAATAATTATAATTAACAACTCGGCATTTCTTGTAGAAAACGGCTAGGACTATTATTTTTAAAAAAAGAAACATGAGTTCATGCTCTTTCAAAAAAAACTTGATATAGCTGAGCCCAGGCTTATTCTAGGCGTCTTCAAGAAGTCAGCGGTTCAACTCATTCACCTTTTCAATTTCTAGCCGTAGAAGAGAAATGAGGAAACTCGACCGACGAGGAATCTCAAACACGAAAGACTTGCGTTAAAGATATTTTGTCATAAGTGCTTTTTCGGTTGTTCGCCAGGCAAACGATCAGCAAAAATTATCCAAGCCACCTGCACAAATTTTTCTAATTAGCAGTGCTCAGAATTTACTGTTGGCTCATGCTACCACTCCCCATGTCACTTGTTGTCTGAAAACTGCAGCACGAGGTATGCCAAGAAAATGTTTTTCATCGGCAAGGCCATACACAGCATTCTAACTGGGAGCGGTTCCCGAACTCTTTGCTTCTCAACTTCGGAACAGAGTTAATTGGAGCGTTTTTTAGCACGCCTACAGTTCTAAAGCTGACGTATTTTGTACATGCGCTCCCGTCCTATGATCGCCGCGATCGCAACGAATGCCTTTCTTGCGAATAAAAAATGATCCAACTATTAGGCGGAGATGATCTGAAAAAAATCTATAGAAAAGGAAAAGCCATGTTTTATTCATTTATTTGTTTGAAATTACTTTATTTAGGTGAGCGAATATCGATACATTGATAAATGGAATGTGATTGTTTGGAATATTAAAAGGGGCCATAATTGCGCTCTTATACAACCGCTGGACATACTGAAGCGTTCATGCTCAAGTCAATTTGAAATCATACAGTCTGCTTCAATGTTTTACGTGTACAAATAATTTCATTGCTTGAGAAATTATAGGCAAACGGCAAAACAAAGGCAAACAATAAATGCTTTACAGATCCCTCACAACTCTAAGAAAGATTTGAAAGACAGAAAGAACAGTGCGAGATAGCGAGAACAACATATGATAATACAAGACGCGCAACGGAATCTGTCCACCCGAATTCAGTACCTCATTTTATTACCGCTCACTTGGGGTCCTTTGAAGAGCAATGGTATAATGAATCATGGCTTCGAATTTTCTAAGAAAATTTCTCATCATAGGCTGCTGTTGCTACCCACAAAACTATATAGTTTTCATTGAAATGCGTACCTAGGATCTTGAGGAGTTCAAGCTGTTCGGTAGAAAGATGTCACAGACGGATTCGAACCGTACATATCATGTCGATATACCCACAACAAGTGCTATCCGCCAGCCATAGGCTTGAATTTATTTTTCACAGTGATGACACTGTAGTACTACCGCAATGTGCAGCTATTTAAAAAAACAGGCTCATAAGAGTGCAACGACTGTCAGTGTTTGTTAATGGCTCCGCGCACAAAAGCCGCTGTTACAATACAACGAAAGAAAGTCAGTGATTAGCTTTACTTCGAGCACTTAAACTCCTCGAAACTTTGGTTCTGGATAATTTCGTTTCGTAAGGCTTCTTTCGCATTGCAAAAATTCTCACTAGGCTAAATCCTTTAGAGTGTAGTCCGAAAGGTTGATCGCACATCTCGAAACCTCTAGTAGTCATCACTACAACAAGAAAAAGCGAGATTCACTACTTGTTTTATATCGTCTGCGCCATGCACACCGAAAACCGACACAGACGACACTGCACATCGTCTGTGCAGGTGCTCGGCCTCCGGCGCCCTGCGTTCGGCGGCCGGTGTTCGGGGCTCCGCGTTCGGCGTTGGGCGTTAGGCGTTCTACGCTCGGTGATCAGCATTTGGTGTTCGCCATTCAGTGCTCGGCGTTCTGTGTTCGGTGTTCGGTGCTCGGTCTCCACTGTACGTTTGCCACACATTGATAGTTTTTGGGCAACTGGACACTTTCGGTTGGGAAATGTCCGAATACCGGCGCTATCGATGCTGAATTTTGTTAGAATTTTCGTCCATTTTAAGCGATATGATTCATTGAAAACATTAGGCGAATACTGTGCGTAAAAAAAAGACAGCATCAACTCATAATCTTGATTTTAAGAGCTATTTGTCATTGGGGTTCCTCGGATTTTTGTTGCGTAGAAAGCTTAAATACGCTACATTGGTCTATGGTAGGTGTTTCGGTGCTGAATCCTTCATTTGAAACGTGAAAAGTTCGTCAGCACGGTAAAGCTGGGACATATTTCCAGTTCGAGTAGTGTATAGGCATAGAAGCCCACAAAGGTAAACAATGCAAAAAGTTTAGAAGCGCTCGCCCACTAAAAGCAGAATAGCATTCTTTTCAAGGTGTTGCAGTTACTTCTTCAATATAGGAAGAATATGTGGATCCTTCGATTTCCATAGCCGTCGATGATGTCCATTGTTTTCGCCTCATTGATATCAACTTAACCAAATCGACAATGTTCTTAGTGGGTATTGTGTCGTTGCGAGCAGGTGCGTAAGTCAGTGCTGCATTCCAGTGTTTTCTTTAATATCAGTAAGAGCGGGGATGGGAGCGTCGAGGGAAAGGTAGAGGAGGAGGAGAGAGAAGGCCATAAAAACGAACCTTTTTTTCCAATTCTGGATTGGTGTATTCTAATGCCAATTTACCTCACCTTTACCGAGTGGTTGCCATAGCGGCTCAAAATATGAGGTCCATGTAATATTACGCCGCTGAAACAACATTGTCGAGAGAACGAACGCCGATCATGAATGGAACAGCATAGCACCATAACGCCCTGGGCAAAATCATCTTCCTTCTTTCCTTCCTTCCTTCCTTCCTTCCTTC
>JPKZ01002709.1:0-15354 GCA_000803305.1 Toxocara canis | reverse complement strand
AATGGCAAATTTGACAGATATTCAATTCCACACAACAGAAAGCAATGCTGCGTTGCTGCTGCGGAAAATTTCACATCAAACAATTAATGAAAAACGAACGAAGCGTAACCGCGCAAGATGCGATCATAAGTCTTGTGAAACTCCTTTGATTCCTTTTGAATATTGCCAGCTTCTTGTCTAAAAGAAATGCTGTACTGTCATTAGTACGCCACTTCAGCATAATTAGCACGATTCCCATAACCATTACGCTCATACCGGAGAACAACGCTCGCATACAAACAAGCCACGTATAAACGCTTGATGGTAAATATGAAGATTGCCTGAAAACGAACTTTCGTTTATGGTACACGTTAGGGGCTGTAATGTAGGGTAGATGGCGCTCAGAGCTGTAATTTTTAAGGTTCCGAGTTATAATTGTTGGGAGTGGGAGCTATAGTTTTTAGGCTTGAGGATTGTGATTTTCAGGACTGACAGTTGTGATCTTCAGGATTGAAAACTGTAATTTTGTTTCACAGTTCCGTTAGGAAGCAATGAGTGTTCCACATTTTTGTTTTTGTGTGCGTCAGATCACTTTCGTTCAAAACGACGATATTTCCAGATTGATCATTTTGTTCAGACTTTGATTTGGCCAAATAGGCGTAAATTGGCGGTACTGTTATTTTGTTTACGTTCAGTTATCGTGTGTTGCATTGGCACGTTTCATTTAACCTCTAATATTTGCACAAAATTCGATTTGCAGAATCTATCATTTCCGCAGCTAAATTTAACAGATCGATTCTTCGCCGTCTTTTCTTTCTCACCAAAGTTTCCATCTTCGGCCTTCTCATTTCTTCCAAAAGAAAAAAAACTGATAAAGATGTCTCATTATCGCATTATGCGCGTTTGGAATCCCGAAAAATTAGGAATCGTGTAAGAGCGTTGCCGTGAAATACACTTTCAACAACCACTGTTGAAACTGCCTGCTTACGACAATGAGGAAGGCCTAATGATGCAAAGATGTTTGCGCTCCACCTACAATCGAACTGTTCCTTTCAAGGCGTATTGTATTCAAGCTGTTCACAAGGCCGCAACTACGCTGGCCATTTCAGTTCACTTTCATCGAATTTTCGCTTCTATTTCCCCCATATATATTTATTGTTCGACGTTGTCTAGCTTGCAATATTTGGAACGTATAATGTGTAGTGCATGGAATCGATATAGCCTAATTAAATCATAACTATTATACTACATTCGATGAACCATAGGACATTCCATAATTATTGTCAAGCATTATCACGACAGTTTTGTGGTTTGTGAGTCGAAGATGACAGGCATACAAAAACAGGCGTAGATATTTGCAAACAAACTCGTTTGGAGATACTGTGGTGCCTCTATCAGGTTCGCAGTACGGTAAAAAGCACATCACAAACCTGCATTCGACCGTCGTCGTCCCTTTAGCGCCAATGGTGCATACGATTAAGGCGATAATTAGAACAGATAGGGTGAAAAGATGGCTGACTGCCAATTCCCAGAAGACGATTCTTCTGCTGTGCAGGAAATATCTTACTGGTATCACTACAACTAACAGTCGATCAATGGTAGTGAATAATAACATTACCGCAACTGCACTGAACGTATAGATATCACATATCATAATCGGCTGAAAAATATACGACCAATGAAACCATCGACGCCACGAATGAATGTACGGTGCAACCTCCTCATCTCTCTCATTGACAATAGAATGTAGGCACCCTCATTCAGTGTTTCCTTCCAATAGGCAGATTAATGCGCATAAATATTGTCAAACAGTGTTTCATAACCTCCAAAAATGAGGTACTTTTTCAGAGGGTGGGACGAACATTGAAGCATTATATTTTGCATTATCGTAGGATGTGCTTTAGCTGCACTGTGACAGTCATACGGTACGCTTCCGTTCGCAACTAACTCTCAACGTCATTTAATTACTTCATCGTTTTTAAAGACTAATACACGCTGGAGTGACTTGTCGAAAGAGAGGATCTTTTATTATTCAAGGTTTTAATCAGAGCTATAGGACATTTTGGTTCTTCACAGGCGGGTTTCATCAGTTTTTCTAGAGAAGTCTAATAATTTCAAGCTACAGCAGTAGTTGTTTAAAAGAATTGATTGTAATCCTCTTCCATTCTCATCGAAGCAAGTATGGTATTCCATCGTGCTGATGGATGCATATAGCATTAAATGCATATAGCGCAAAATTAATAACATAAAAAATTCACTTGTGCCAACTTATGCCGATTAAAAAAGGACGTGAAAATTTTTGCTCGCTCCAACCAACGGAGCAAAAGCATTCAAACAGCCAATTTTAGACTTATGGTAGACATCGAGTTCTCGAAAAGGAAACTTTTAGCACAATACTTTAATATCCAATCAACTTTTAGCTCAAGTACTCTTTACGACTTCTTCGCAAAGTCTTCCCTAATGAATGAACGCATCAGGTAGAATAGAATGAAAGCGTGTCAAAAACGACTGAAAGTCGAAGACGTTCTGCTTCAACCGCAAACCGGCCGACCATTCTATCTGCTCGCAGCCCCCTCCTCCCTTCTGCTTCCGCTTAGTCTGCACGCATTCATTCGTTGCGGAATTTACTAGCACTTCTTACTGTAAGCGTAGTAACGAAACGACTGCAAAAAGATGATTGGGCAAAATTATTTCATCTGTGTAAGGGAGTAGTTGTTGTAGAAAACGGAAGACGAAAGGTTCACATAATATCTACACATAGAAAGTCTGTGCATCACGACCTGAAATGCTAAGTAGAAAGTGGTGCGATGAGGCGCCGCTCAGCCGGACATAAAGCTCGGCCCTTAAGTATTCGATCTATTCGTGCCTCCTTCACCATTTTTTGAATTACGCGGCCAAAAATGATCCATTCTCTTCATTGTCAGTCTATTGGTGCCTAATAAACTCCTTCGTAGTATGAAAGCTGTGATCTTATGGAATTCTGCAGCATACATACATCTATGAGTTTGTTTTCTTGATTAGTATGCAGCGCTTCCATAAGACATTTTAATATTTTGAAGAAAAGCGCATAAAAACCGAAGCGAAAGAGTGTTCCAGCATTGGCTCTTATGCCTTGGCTGCTTGACAGGTGCGCAAAAAAATGTTTCACTTTCGCCGTCCATATCATTCAGAAATGAAGGTGACTATTGTTCTTTACGTTTTAAAGATTTCACAGCGTTCCATACGAAGTGAACAAGAAAAACCAACTGACGCTATTCCTTCCTCAAAAGTTTTTTTTTTTTTTACGCTATTTTTTTACAACTATTCCTTCCGTCAGCAAATTAGCAAAACCGTAAGAGGTCAAGATGATGAAAGTAGCCTTGCAGCTTTTATCTTGTTTGAGGCCGAAGTAATTTGTCGCAATACTGTCAGCCAATTTCAGAATTCTCTCTAATCACTTTGTATGAGCCTGAACTTAACAGCAGTGTTCTCCGAAGGTTATCCAACGTGACAGCCAAGAGAGATGTATAAAAACAGAACCGAATAGAAGCAAAATTCTGCTTATAATGTTAAAGCGGAGTTTGCTCGACTTACCACATTCAAAATTCTCATACTGCCGAAAAATAGATGTATGCCTAAATAATGATCTTACCGTAAGACATTTTGGTCTTTAATGCCGAGTATCATACTAGAATCTTCATAGGATTTGAGAATGCAAAGGTTTGCCGCTGATAACAGACCAATTTGTTCTATCCAGTAAGTTGGCAGCAAAGTTTAGTATAAGTTCTTAGTTCTCGCAAGAAAATGTATACAGTCGTCAGTGATAACGGTGACGCACGTTTTGCACAAACTTATTGCAGAACTAAGCTTTTAGCAATGCGCTTGACGCTGTAGCTACTTGGCAAAAATGAACTTAGGTCATTTAGATAGTTCTCCTAAAACGTAACCAAGTGTAGACATTGCAGCAAATATGACTGGTTCGATGAGGGAGTTTTGCAGAATATTATTGCTTTTCTACAATTTCTAACAATTTCTTTTTGTTGTTTTGAAATTTAAAAATTATTTTTTTTTCTTTAACACTGACCCTTCTTTCGGAATTCTCACTTTTCGACAAGCGCTGAATTTATTCCTTAGCTCCCGCATGTGCAAATAAATTGTTAATTTCTCGAAAAGGAACTTTCTGAGTGTTTATGGCAAGCGAATATATTTTTTTGAAGATTAATATCGCTATTTGCACGAGCCAACAAATAAATGCATGATGCAAATAACGATGTATCTGCGCCTTAAAAGCTAATAGAATGACGACAATTCTAATTCAAACGCCTTAAAAGGTAAAACAATAACAAAAAAAATCATTCGTAACGGATAAAGCAAGCGAAATTAAATAGTCATTGGAAAGAAAAGGAAATTGAACAACTGTAACAAAGCCAAACAAAAAAAAAGTCAAGTAACGGCGGGCTAACATTAAACAAGCATAATAGCTTGTTGATAACTGCACCATTACCATCGTTTATCGGAAATATCACAACGATTCGATAGACCGATTTTGAAAATCCTATAAGACCTGAAATGAATGAAGCATTATGAAGGTTTTTTTTGAAGATTTCATCCGCATTAAGAGTTCACAATTAAAAGCTGTTCTTTTGACTTTGAATCTTTGGCACTTAAAAACGGTCAGCCTTAAAAGTCAACATCATTCAACAAAGCATTGAGTATCGTAGCCATTTGGATCTAATCCCTTCCCTGAAAACATTATTCAGTACGATGCATTTCCATATGGAGCCGTCATCGAATAAAGGCCAAACAAGTAGCACTCCTCCACCTGTCCGAGTGTACTTCATTTTCTCCTGATTTCGTACTTGATAAAGTATTACGCTTCGTCTAGAATTCTGTAATCTGGTTGACATCTCGTTACTAGCTTCGCTTTTGCGACGTTCATTCTTTGAAAAAATTTCCTCATACACTTATTTAAATGATGGAAATTTCATAACACATATACCTGCCAGGGCGCAAGTGATAAATAGTGATAGTAGCAATCCGTAGCGAACACGGAGTTCTTTGTTTTTTAAGATCACATACGAAATTGGAAGATTCAGCGAAATGAGTGTCAATCCGGTCCAAAAGTAGCACGATATATTGATAATGGTTAACGTTGAAAACATCAAATTATCTGTCACTTCAGTTCCCAGTCTTCCAATCTGCAAGGATTTTTGTTCCCTCAACGAAATCCTCATGAAGCAATGGTACTGACAAAGAGGGCTCATCATAACAGTTCATCTTGTTGAATGCATTGATACCTGCGTCGATGAACATGTGCACTTGTCACAAAAACATTTATAGGGACTAATGATAATGCTGATAAGATCTGAAATGAATCACAATGTCTTATAATAGTTAAAGGAGTTCCGATAAATGCCACAGCAATTTGACACATTTCAACGTTGAAGGCATCAAATTTTCTGCAGATATTTCGTTCTTTTTCTTTACTGCGAACAAAAAATGTCGCAAAAAAGCTGAAATTTGCAGAATTCCGGAAGTGCTGAGTGCGACCATAGATTTTCATGAATGTTAAAACTGACTCTCTTGAAAGTTATCTTCTTTTACAGCTTCTTCCAAATTTTCATCCAGTTTCCATGAATTTTTGCCTTATTCGATAGAAAATGTTGACAGGTGCAAACAAAGTACAGGTGTTTTTCTTCTTGCTCAGGAAAACTATGACAGTTGTAGAAGTGGCATTGAATGCCCAAATACTTTTGGCTTGAATGCGCTATAAGTTACGGAGGGCGAAATGCTTCATTTCTGCACCATAAACATATGAATTGGGCCTGTCATCTCGACATAATTTCTCATTAGATCTTGTTGGTCCTTTTTTACCAATCCACTCTTCTCCTGCCAGCCTCCCACTGCTTCTGAATATGACAGCTAGTACAAGCGTCATGAATTCAGCCTCTATCCTAAGCCCATCTCACGTCTCAAATGCGGCTGTATAAGAAGCCTCCTTATATTCGACCTGCTGTTGAATTGGACCCAGACCCCTTCCTCTCCTTTCCCCACCCCCTCTCCACCTCCAACCTTGGCGGCACTTGCCATTAACCCCCCCCCCATCACCCAAATTCAATAATCCACTCTGTTTTCTTCCTGACGAACTTAAGTATTGCAATCTTCCGAGCTTAAATTCGAGCATTTGCATTAATTAAAGAAGAAATCAGATCATCTCGCAGCCGCCTCACAAGACTCGTCAAATGCCCACATTCAATATTTTGTTCGCCCAGCTAAACAGGGTTAATTCTCAGCGTGAACGAGAACGTTAACCAATGTCCAAGAAACCTCCACCTTGCATGGGGAAGGAGATATAATCGTAAAAGCACCTCACGGTATACAAACTAATGTTAAGCATCACCTAGCTACTACTGTAGTACCCGACCGACACTCAACCGATCCATGCGAGTTTGAGAGAGAGTTTGCGTGCTTCGAAGAATGGCTTCGAAGAAGAGAGAATGGCAGCCATTCAAATAAACAAATGTAGTTTTTTCATAGTTCACTCACCTAGTATTTCTATATCTCAATGCTTGATCAGATTTTTCTAAAAGTTTGGAAAAAATTTCTCCGACAGACACAAAAGGAAAAGTGACATGAAGTAAGAATTTAGCAAATCCATAAAAAAGTTGAAATTTTCGAGCAGAATAGCAATGCAGTTCTCAAAACATGAAATTTAGCACTCATCCCCCAGTCAGATTACAATGTTTATTCACAGTAAACCAGTATGCACAATAGTTGATCACTCAAAAAAGAATTGTTTATTTGGCCTTTAAAATTAATAAATTGCTCAAGTTGTTTTTCACCAAACAATTATTGTAATATTTGTAGATTAGCAATCAGGAAGTATATAATAATATCACATAGGATGCTATATACTGGACTATAATTTGTAAAATTTTCGAAACTCATAACACATACATTTTCTAATATACCATAAAATCGCCGCACAATATCCAACCTACTGCGGCTACTAGACGTTAAATTCAAATATGATGAATCTTTATTCGATGGTTGAAAAGTTGGGCGTGACTTTGATTAGTCGCGCAATTATTCGTTACGTTAGTGCTCTGCTTATTAAATGACAATTGAACAACAGCTTGCCTGCTTGCAATGTGTTCCGTTCGCTTGTATCGTCGGGTCGTAGGCTGCATGTCTATCTGCCAGTACGCAAAAAAAAAAAACTACCTCAAAAAGTTCAATTGCAAGTGCATCAGTTGAACAATATCGACGACCACATTGAGGTAAATGTTGAAGTTTATAGTCTTAAAATCAAACAACGCTTGCTCGATGAAATGATTCGCTTAGCATTTCAATGCAAATGCCGAGCTTTTCTTTTGTGGATTGTGTTCCCAAGCGGCCGTTCTTATATGGGAAATTCTACTCAACATACGTTTGAAGTGCACGAGGCATATACCACGAAACAATTATGCAGAGACTCCCCACTGTAGAGAACGCTTGATGTTAGTTACCTAGAATTATGTGGATTATTTTTTTTGGCTAACACTAATCGAGTAGGCGTTTATTCGACTATTCGACGCTTTATAACTATCGACAGTACTCAGAACGCATAATAACATCATAAACGGGGGAGCCGATTTCGAGTGTTCGGACTTTAAAAATTCAAAAAACCGAATACGAGCGCAGATTGCTGATGCTGTTGCTTTTCTGCCAAGCTGCGCTTACAAATTGAGTTAACGCAATGTTCGAGAATTTACATATGCAAAATTCATCAATTGGCCACCATATATTGTCCCCTTACAGTAGCGCTTATTCATATATGTGATGCTATAAGGTGCTGAAGTCACGAATAAGCGCTTGAAAAAGCGAGGCTTTTATACAGTTGCTGACGCTTGTCGCACACTCGAACGTTATACAATTCCATTTCGGATCACACGCGAAATACATGGCAAAGAGGATACTTAGTTTTCATATCAGGCTCTGCAGCAACCACCAAAAATTATGGAAATGCGTGCGGTAGGGATTATTGAAAAATTTAAGTAGACTAGCCCAAAGGCGCACTCATGCTAATCGAATGGAGTGGCCAAGGGAGTAGTTATTTAAATCAGTATTCTTTCTGCTGAAGTTCGCTGCAAAATCCGCAACACCGAATTCTAAAATCTGTGGAAGAGCGATGAATAAGTCAGCTGAGGCAAAAGTGGTTCCGCTGAACCGCTGAAAATCAGAACATGTGGAAACGATATGGGAAAGACCTGATATGCGATGGAAGTGAAATCCACGATAAACGACTAAAAAATCCCCGTTCTTCAAGCACGCGGTACCAGAAGATGATAGTAAAGGCCGACAGTTAGCAAGCAGGCACTATGAGGAACGCCGCACTACAATCCTGTTAGTCTTCAATCAACTTCGGGGATGTTCGGCTCCACAACCTTGTCAGCTTCAGTATTATCATTCGATTCGCTCTTCCTATTAAACGTGGTGGTCGTCAGCCAACTTTGAGCTTGATTCAATGCTCAGCCTACCAAATTTAACCGTTCCCTTATTTCGCCTCATTGTAATACTCAATACAACCGCATCCTATTTTAAGTTTAATTTAACGGTGAATTATGAGGGTATTATCCACACCCTACCTCCTTCTGCTTGCTACACCCTTATTGGCCGCCATCGTTATTGTTCCTGCAACCCTCCGATGCGCCGTTTGCATACCTGTTCCATTTTTTTGCTGCAGTTAAATAATTGCCGCCAAGCATAACGGCAAATTGTAGCTACTGCTGGACGAAACCATACGATTTTGACTATTGGCTGATGCAAGTGAGCGAAACAAAATATTATCACTTTATCTCTTCCAAATGAAATATCAGAGGAAACAGGGCAAAGAAACTCTTTTGGGATCCGTTTCATACCTTTGTAAATAGTGAGTGCAACTCACTAACGAGGAATGTGTACATAAAAGTTGTAATGAGTTCAACTCAGCGCTGTATTGGCAATGCAAAGAAAATAAATCATCTGAATGCCTTAATGAACCTTCACGCTTTCGTATAATCACTAGCAAAGAACTCGTCATTATCAAAGAGTTAATGGTCCGTAAATAATTAAGAAGAGAATAACTAAGAACAAGAATAGACAAGAATAATTAAAAAGTGAAACTTGTTCTTTCACCACTTGAAACGGAGCCTTCAATATGAGACCGTATTCTTCAAAGTATGGAAGAGAACTATGTAAATAAAAGTTGTAATGAGTGCAGCTCGGCGCTTCATTCGCAATACAAAGAAAATATATTTTCTAAGGAAATTTGCAGAGTTTTCCCACCGGTAGTTTATCTTTGCGCTGTTCTTTTCCTCACTGGCGTCCTAAGAACAGAAAAAAAGAAAAAAACTCATTGAGAAACAAATCCTTCTCTCTGAACTGAAACAATTAGACCAGCTTTTGAATCAAACTGTGCACAAGGATTATTGGCAAAAACTCATCGATATTTCCTACTATATATAGCTTACATGTAATAGTTATATGAATGCAGAGCTGATATTTGTCCACCCACCTTGGACGCATAGAACAACGAAATTCTTCATTTCGTTTGCAACCCAAAAAAATTCTTTTAATGCTTCAGTCAGCATAAATGTACTTTTGCAGTCAGCAAACGCTCAAAGTTCAATATGAAGCTTACTAATGAGTATCACGCGTTTGAGAACTAAAACCGAACAAACCTTTACAAAGTAATTTTCCTTACGCTGCCAATGATTTGTATTTGTGTTTGATGTTTCATCAAATATACTCATCGGTCATCTGCACCAACAATCATCTGCATCATAAGCGCTTGTTATGGTACTGCTTGTTTTTACTGATACGACGTACAAGAGAAAAATAAACACTATTATTTCGCTTTATTTTGAAGCGTGCAAGTATAGTTCAACATTGCGAGAAATTATTCATAATTATTGCAACGACAGTGATGCGGTTGACAAACATCCTTTATTTCATTAGCATATGGGAATTGCTAATTTACTCTAATAAGCAATTCATATTATCGTGGAAGAGTGCACAAAATTATTTGATGCCGTACTCTTATTTGATGTCGTACACAAGAAAAACTAAAGCTTATAAACATGTTTGCTTCGTGAAGCCGAGCTCATTAAAAATTCATTCACTGAAATACACGGCAGTCAAATAATAAAAATTCGCATCTGGAGCCTCTAAAGCGGAAGTAAGCGTGTTGAGTGAAAAGTTGTTGAACATGATAAATCCTAACAGATTTGTATGGTTTTCGCGCAGTTACCAGACAATCAACGATATCAGTTGGTACGACATTTAAGTTGTCGTTTTCGTGACTTGATGGCACGAAAATACATTCCGTGAAACAATAAAGAAATCCACTAGATTAGCACACGCAAGAGTGCTCAGAACGAGTCCTCTGGGAGTGTATAAAAACGTAGTGCTTATGTCACTTTCGCAAGTGCAACGTAATGACTCTGTATCTTTCACAAAATTCATAATTTATGCCCTTTCTTAAAGCAAAATATTGACAACGATGAGTCACCTGGCTTATTTTATTATAGTTGGGGCTTCTGAGTGAAAAACGGAAGCGTTGGCCATCGAGTTGACGCAAATGCTGCACTCTCCGACACCCAAACGTGTGCTATACTCAGTTAGTGAACTATGAGAAACGTGAACAATCAAATGGCAAAAATAGAAATGTGTGAAGCGCATCTTATAATAATTCAAAGAAACAGTTTATCTCTGTAACAAGAAACGAATTGATTCGTTGGCCAAATGATAACAACGTCTTAATTACGAATTGCAAATTTAATAAAGATGGTGAATCGATAGTGCCGTGAGCGCATATCATGTCAAATTTCTCGCTTGCTCCCAACCATGTCATTATTTCGCTTACTTCATAAGGTTATACACTCTGATTGATATTATTGCACGTTTTATCGTAACTAGTTCACTCAGCAATTACGATGAAACGTACGAAACGGAAAAAGAACAATGAAAGCGCTGATCGGTGAAAACGGGAATAAAGTTTGTAAAAAATCAACCAAATGCACAAGCCTGTCGCTCCGTTGGGGCGAGTTCAGCTTGTTCAAAAATTCGTGGATAACGTAGAGTGAACTTTCATTTCTTATATCAGCTTCGCAAAACTCACCAGAAGCCAAATACGAAAAACTATTATAAGAAGCGTGAGCCAGCATTTTGTTTCATGTAAATAAAAATTTTTGAAGCAGTTGAGTTTCGAATGTTCCTCCATTTGGCAGCAGACGTAGCTGTTTGTCACAGCTGCTGTATATGACTTTACCATTCTAACCGAAAGTCTCATTTCAACAGTATCTCGATGCAACCGAAATGTTCAAAACCCTTTGTAGCTGAGGGTTAAAAAGTGATTTTCACATTGTCTTTGAGACGAGGAAAAATGCATGACTTATTCCTTGACATTTTGTTTCTGTGCTCATTAACTATATATGGCTGCTCATGGTCATCCTGAAACGGCTCCATGTAGTCCTGCCTGATATTGCAACAAGGTTCTAAAACGTTGGAAAAACGATCGCTGTTTTTGCGAAGTTGTTGTTTGTCAGCAAAAAATATTTTTCAACAAAATTAATGAGCCATCAACGCTGACAGCCAAAAGGCTGACCAAGGGCTGACATATATATATATATATATATATGTATATATATATTGTCCCTATTGTCGACCTTAAAGGAACAGGAGCTGTTGAGAGCTGAAAATGGAATCACTGGACTGTCAGTGTGTAATACACAAAGTAGTGAGGACGCTGGTCCATCGCTTTGGTCGCTTATGAGCTCTTGAGTAAAATCGCTAAGAGGCCGTACATTGATGAACCAATCTTTTCATGGCGAATCAATCAGTCTTAGTTGTGAGAATAAATCACTGATCGTTGTAGACCTCATCAGACAATAAACAGGGGCTACGATGTCATAACTGAGCAAGTCATTATTGGATTTTTCCCGTTAGATGAACAGCTACTTCCGATCAAAAATGTAATTTCCGAAACACTGAAATTTCTTGTGATTTTTAACCAGTAAGTGTGTCTGACATATTTAAAATATAAACAATTCCACGTCGCACAATCAGAATCACTTCAGCCTTTGATGAAGACTATTACAATTAAGGCTAGCATAAGAGTTTTTGCTTGCCACCTGAGCACGAAAGACTTCAGCCACATACTGAAACAACGCATGCTTCACACAAAGTGTACCAGAAGAATTGAGCTCCTTCTGTCCATGTTTGTAAAACAGAAATAGTTGCAAGCAATTACACTGGATCAATCGGAATATTTTGCTGAAAAGCTCGGAGATATGCATTTCGAAGAAACAATGAAATCGGTATTGAAATTTTCAGCGTTTTCTGCACAATGACCCTATTTCAATTCCATAAATTTATGTATAGAATGTTTTCCAGTTCTTGACACACTCGCGGGCATCATTGCCTTAGGCCCCACCAATATGATACAAACTGAAATAGGCTTACTGATTGCTTGCTGCTTCTGCACATAGTGTATTTGACCTTACGCAAGATAATCTTTAGGTAAGAAACAAAGTGTTGTTTTAAAATCGACTCGACAGTCGAAATAACAGCTAAACGTGCTTCAGCTCATCAATGTCTTTGTGGATACTGTGAGCCGCCCATCCTTGTCACGGAGAATGGTTATTGATGAGTTCTTCGAATTCAACAGTAAATGTTACATATTCCGTAGAAGTGTTGAACTCTCGCTACCTTCGCATCCAGTTTCTCTACCAAGCAGATCATAGTTCGTCGGATAAACTCGTTTTTTTACTACCGTTCGCATTTCCTCCTAATGGATCTAGATCGGCGATCACGCGGCTCATTTGATTATCCGTAAATTTCCAACAATATTCTACCTTTTGTAGCAAGCGATAGCTGCATGCAGGATGTGATTTGTGTTTAGCGATGCGTGCAATATTTTTTAAGCACCAATGCTGCGCTAGCATGATGCGGTGCAGTATAGCGTGACGTGTGCATTTTTTGTCTTGTATGAGAGACATCACAGATTATGCGAGTCCTCTTGAGTGTACTTTAAAGAAGTTGACGACTATAGCGCAAAGCAACTCCATCATGAATGCTAGTCAATCTTCTGTCTCGCCCATCGCCCACCGAATATTAACGTGACAGAAATGTGAACCAATTGGAAGTGTGATTCGGAAGCGCTGGTAGTAAATGCGCTTAGACGACAGATATAAAAATGGATAGACCAACATAAGTTTTTAGCCACACATTTCATGCGCAGACACGACGTCGACATAATACGCATAGCAAATGTAAATTTAAGCGGAATGCTAACGCAAACTGGCAAGTGTAATTTCGTCATAGCGCCCAAGATGGACAGAGCTAATTCACAAACCATCTATGAGCACTGTTTTTTTCACCTCCTTGCATTTCTGCTTGCAGCTGTTTCCTCGCGAATCGGTCCGCGGAATACGATAAATGACAGCTTATGATCCGCCATCCATTAACGATGAATCTTTATATATCTAACGGCAATACATCAATTACGATACCTCTGAGTGCCCATTATTCATTTGCGGTCATACAATTCTAAAAAGCGTGCTCGAATTCTTAGCGAACTTTTCGCAAATTTTTGCTCATCCGCATCTGTGCGTCCAACACGTATGACGTTCGCTGTACGTTTTCGAATTCGCATGTTTTTTGAAAGACGCTTCTCGATTGTCGAGATGCAGTCATGCAGTGCGTCTTACGATGTCTTTCACTTTATGCATAAAACATATCATCTATCTTGCGTACGACTCGACGAACGAAATTGCGTGGATAGTGCGTGAGCGTTTAGAACAACGAAATACTCCGCAAAAAATATGTAGCTTCTTCGCCATTTCCTCTCTGATCTCTTTCTGTCCTATACTTGTAACCAATATCATATTCATAGCATTCAAATAGCTTGCAAATCGTGAATATGTTGTATAGTTGTCCACGCCTGGTAATTGCCAGAGATGTGCATACGCGGAAATGGAGCTTGGTATCACATCGAGTGCTGAAATGTGAATTGAGCTTACTGATGTGATTATATGTAGCAATGCACATCCAATATATATAAATTAAAAATTAAAATCAACCCTATATATGTATATGTGGGTTGATTTTAACCGTAATATAAACGCATTCTGAAAGGAACTATTGTTCGTATTCATGGGGGCAACCATTTACACATTGACCACTAAAATCATAAAGTTGGGCCTGTTCATTTCAATTTAATTTATTCGGACTATATGTTCATAAATAGGGGAGATGGTATGGGGGTTCTGCTTTCACTATCTGCAACGCCCACTATATTAGCTGATTCGAAACGTAAAACGAGCATATCTTTCTTGGATATAGGTTGAATACTATTAACTATAGAAATGCATCGTCAAACAAACGGGCTAGTCGATGAAATTTATCTTTATTTATGAGGAGACCAACCAAGCGTAACAATGCATGATCCGATCATAAGTCTCGTGAAACTATGTTGTCCGGTTGTGAACGCTGCTAGTTTGTTATCGCTAGTGAAAGCTTGACGTTCTTTGTGACGACATCTCAATTTACACAATACTACACCCATAACGAGTATACTCGACGTCGAGAAGCATGCTCGCATGCATGAAAGAGCCGTGTAGACATTCTCCGGTAGATAGGCGGATTGTCTGTAAATATTTCGTCGCAACCTCTTGCAGATCCATGAAAAAAAATCGTAAACACTCTTCTAGAGATTTTAGAGTACAATTTGAATTCCAATTTCATGATGATTTCGTTTACTGTTCTTGAATTTTTGGATTTTTACAGTCCAGTTTTAAGGAACGTCTAAACGCGCCAATTCCCTAGGCATATTTAGTTAATCATGAGTAACCTCGAAGAATACAACGGAGGAGAAATCTCGCAAAGAGATCCAAAATTTACTACTGAAATTATCGGATGCGTTTGCCAACAATCAAAAAACAGTGGAAGACGGAGGCATATACAACAACACAAACAAAGAAAAAAATCACGGATGACATCATCCTAATGAGAATTTTCAATAATCTTTATGGAGTAAACAACGAAACAAATTACGACATACCTGCATTCGGCAGTCGCCGTATTTTCTTTATGGCCAGCGCTAACGATTATCGTAGAAATGAATACAGAAAAAGCAAGAATATGGAAGACGATCAACTCCCACAAGACGATTGTTTTCGAAAGAACGTAATACTTCAAGGGTATCGAAACAACCAAATACCGATCAAAACTGTTCGCCAAAAGCAATACTGCGATGGCAATAAATGTGTAAATATCGCATAAAATAATCGGCTGAAATTTATAACCACTGCCTTCTTTGAAATGGAATGGAAAATGTGAATGGAATGGAATGGAATGTGAATGGAATGGAATGGA
>JPKZ01002708.1:5724-25104 GCA_000803305.1 Toxocara canis | reverse complement strand
GCTCCTTACCATTGGGTGGAAGACGCGAAGGGCTTCTCTTTTCATCCCCTCCCCTCCTTCGCCCTCTACGTTGACGACCCTGATTTTTGCCATTTCGTTTTTGGAATCCAAACGAGTTCTAATGAAGACCAAACTGAAGCTGAATCCTCCTGGCACTACGTAAGCAAATTACTCTCTGACTCCACTCAGAAAATTTTTGATTCCACTCCCCCTCCCACTTAAGCGTTGCAAGCCTGCCGTCGTCGTTCTGCAAGTGCGATCAAACTCGATCCTACATCGCCGTGGCCGATTTTTTAAACAGTAACACAGAAGCGAAGGGACGAATCGCGGTATCATTGCTCTTGGCGCCGTATCAAAAGAGCTGGCACGCACCAGTCTCTTTAAGTCTGTGGTGGATGCAAGCATAGCAGATTCTTCATCCCTGGAGATGTCTATAAGCGGAAGTGCAATGACCAAAACTTCACCGTGCAGCATCACTATCCCAGTCAGAAACAATGCATGTATAACGATCCACATCTAGTAAGCTATTGTTCCATTTTCAAATGAAAAACCAGTTGCAAAAGACGAAAAACAATATACAACAATAACCTACCAGGAATATCGATTAAAAAGGCATTAGTAAAGACAACCATCCAAGAACACAAAGAAACAACTTGTTATGAACTCACAAGAGGTGTTTGGATGGGGTTCTTCCAGTTACTGAACCTTTAATTCCTTTTCATCTTTACAACATGAATGGAAAATAGGATACAAACCAAAAACTGTTCACTTGTCATGCTCTAACTCTCTTTTAAACTTACAGGACTGCTGGGATCCAGAAAGTAATCAAATGTACCACTTGCTTCGTACATTTCAAAAAACGTTACAGTGCTTGCGCATCTTAAACTACTTNTTTCTCCTCTATTTCAAAAAAACCAATCCCCTCCCTCCATTGCCCTTTTGATTGGCATAAAATCGAAAATATCATTCTTTTAATGCGATTTACTCTTTCCATAACGCTTAAGATACTAAGAACCAAGTTACAACAATGTCAAAAACGAAAAATTTTGTCAAAAACTATCCTCGAAAAAAAACTGCAACATCATGGTAAATGCGATTTAGTGTGAAAAACGCTCAATTTTATTTTAAAGCGGTCCAACTACTAATTATCGGCAAAATTTCGGCCCGGTCCAGTCCTTATTTTATTGCATGCAAATGAAACGTTTGGTGGATTACTGTATGCAAATGCACATTACTATAAGCAATCACTGTGTGCAAATGCAAATTAGACAAGTTAGTCTGCAAATGAAACCTTCCCCCTCTAAGCCCTTATGTGCATTTACAGCTGATTAAACATGTAATGGATAGTTAGAGGAAGAAAAAACTAACTTGAAAACGAGGTTATTGTTTTTAGCGAGTTCGATGCGCAGAGCGGTTATCAGCTCTTCAGCCGAATCTTTACAGGCCTTCAATTTTAGCTCACCGCAACTGTTTATATTTCCCGTGTTGAGACGAAACACTTGCAGTTCGCCCATGTTGTATGCCTTTTTATCTATCGTAGAAGTTTCCTATAAAAAGACAAATGCAGACAAAAATAATCACCAACTGAGCAACTGCACGCAATGCTCGGAACGCAAATAACAGTAAACTTAAAAAAAAACGATCAAAATAAATTTCTAACTAGATAGTCGTGCGTAAAATCAAACGACGATACAATAAGTGCTCTTCAAAGATTTCAAAGAGGAATTTCAGTTGGATGAAACGTTGAACGTCAATCCTTTGCGTAGTTATTCGGAATGTTGCTCACGATATTACGCACCAGCTACACAACGTAAATGCATCACAAGAGTGTGTATCAAGGCAGAAAAGCTTACTGGTGACACACAAAGGAGAAAAAACAAACTAAACATAAAAAGAGAAAAAAAATGCACGTTATGTATTTGTTATGGTGCCCATCGATGATATATACACCTTTTCCCTATTCCATATCACAGCGTTTTTAAGGACCGAATGAAAAAGCACAAATAAGTGAATTCAGCTGACTCTTCATCTCGAATCCAGTCCTTCTGAAAATCACAGCTCGCAAAAATCCACTCGAATTAGGTCTCTTCATCAAATTTATTTCACCCACCGAACAATAACCCATTCTATAAAATTTCTCAATAAATTCTATCTGCCCTCGAATTCGGTCCCTCCTTTGGAAGCTCAACTTTCCACAGTCTCTCTTCGTAAATAACCACTCAGTTTCCCCCTTGATGAGAAGAACTACAGTTCCCCGATTATAACCAACTCGAACGGTCTTGTCGCCCATCCCTTTGGTCCTCTTATCTGAGATCTGTTTCACAAGTCAACATTACCAAAAAATCAGTTTCGATCAAAATGAATCCGTCTACCTGAAACATGTGATTCTCTTGGTTTCTAAATGGGCGTTTGCCAATCGTAAGCAGTTGTGAGACCCAACAATAACGCAGTAGGCTGCTAGGCAAAATTTCCCACTTCTCAAAAATGCAATTTCTACGCCTCTGTGTTCTAAAACTCCGGCTGAGGTAAAGCTCGGCGGCAATCGGAACAAGGGGATACGCTGATTGGCAACTGCGCATTCCATTATCACATTCATGCCAAACACGTTGCGGTTGCCGTAAAGCGTAATTGACGCCATAATAAGTTTTTTTTTTTCGACGAATAAACTGCCCACCACGTGTTTCAACTTTAACGTAAAACATGAACTCATGCTGCTTTTGTTGTGGAAGTGCACGCTCGGGTGGTCGGAAAACTTACGTAACAGAAATGAGCGTAATCCACGCTATTGCAATGAAATGTTCATTAAGAAATTCCAAACGCAACTAAGCAGTATTACGTATACTGCCGTTGCAGCTGAAACTTCGACACTAAATAAAAGAAAAAAAGGCACATTGAAAAAATCGAACAGGCACAACGGCAGTTGGTTGAAGTATCCTCTATTAAATCCTAAATATCAGAATGGAAATAGATCTGAAATTTATTATTTATTAGAACCGTGAATTATAGGTATTTCTCCGGGACATTTAGATTCTCAATATTCTTCATAACAAAATTTTCGTAAAGAAAAGCGAAAATGAATGGAATTAACGGTTTTTGCAAAACCAATGTGATCCAATCGATGAATTTGCCTTCCCTAATTTTGTTAAGGCAATCACAGAAAAAATGTTTACAACTGGACAGCAGCGAGGCGAAGACAGAAATCGACGCTTGCAAATAAAGCACTGCAACTACGACACACATAACAAATTGCTACCAGAATGCAAATGCAAATACTTCCTTCTGATGAAATCATCTCAAGTAGGCTACAAGCAATACGCAAACGCATTTCAGAAAAAAAATGCGCAAAGCGGTGAAGGAAAAAGAAAAGCGAGAAACGGACACCTCACATCCCAGATTAAACCCTTGCAATGAATCGATTTACGGCATAGAAAGAGACTCCGGGAATCTGGAAGGCTAGCTACTCACATCTATATCAACCATGTTAAGGCAATCACAGAAAAAATGTTTACAACTGGACAGCAGCGAGGCGAAGACAGAAATCGACGCTTGCAAATAAAGCACTGCAACTACGACACACATAACAAATTGCTACCAGAATGCAAATGCAAATACTTCCTTCTGATGAAATCATCTCAAGTAGGCTACAAGCAATACGCAAACGCATTTCAGAAAAAAAATGCGCAAAGCGGTGAAGGAAAAAGAAAAGCGAGAAACGGACACCTCACATCCCAGATTAAACCCTTGCAATGAATCGATTTACGGCATAGAAAGAGACTCCGGGAATCTGGAAGGCTAGCTACTCACATCTATATCAACCAAAAAAAAATCAGCTAGAACAGTATAAAAGGATGTTTGTTTAACGTGCAGAATGTTATCAGGAATGGTTGCACCCGTACGTAACACAACTTTCAATAACTCAGTTTTATCAAAGGTAATGTTGCCGAGAATCCTGTTCGTTCGTTGTTTACTGGCTAAGAATAACTTGCCAGGATGATTAGTACGTCCGTTCGCTTTGAAATGTCATTAGTGGCAACGTCTCCACTAAGTGCCAGGTGTCAGCACAAGTCGCAAAGCGGAGATGGAACCTGACAAGATTATTGCGGAAGCGGTTTATCACCTCACAAGGTGTCAGTCGAAATTTTGCACGGCAAAGTCGATAAAGCCTTATATGGGTGATATTTGGAGTGTGCGAACAGGTCATAAATGGGGTGTGCCATTACCTAACCATATAAAGTGGATATGTTATACAAGACAGAATATGTTGGCGAACGCAGTTGCGCTGCATTACTCTGATTTGTTAAACACTATCCTGTAAGTGGTATTTCTAAACTTCATTCACAAATAAACTGACAGCTGGCAAACTCACATTAAGCAGTTGGAGACAAATCTCCTCCCCCTCCCACATACGCATTAACACATTCCGCCAAAGCGCTGGAAACGCTGGCGATCTGAAGAAGTTCGCAAGAGTAAAACAAAAAAAGGCAATAGCACAGACGCATGCAGTTGCTGACGAAAAGTTTGCTTGTCGCAGCAGACATTTTTATTGGGCCATTTAACGTCGCGATGCGATGAAAACTCGGTGCATATGTAAGGTGAAAACGAAAAAAAGGCGTTTCCAGTGAATGCATAACCGCTGATGAGCAGTGCAAAACTTTCAATGAGAAGTGGCGAAAAAGAATGCAGTTAGCACCAACAATTTGTGCATCCTTCTATTCGCTTTCATTTCAAAGCGCACTATCCGTGCAAAAAAAAAATCGAGGAATTCATTTTTCCAAAAATCTTAGAACGTCTTCATATCAAAACAATCCAATACCTTCAACGGTCGTTCAAGGAAAACACATTCACTCATTAGCCGAAAATAAAAATTGTTGTTCGTTAAAAAAATCCGCTTTTGTCTTCGCGATCGATGCATCATTTTTGGCGAATAAGCCTTCTCTTAGGGGGTTGGGGAATGAATGGAAGGCAAAAGAGAAGATACGATGACCAGACCAACTCATTATGATTACTCAAATGCCTAATTAGCTTTGCATTTTAAAAAAACGACTACTGAAACATTCTATGACCGGAGTGAAAAATCAAAATGACGAATAGTACAAAGAATTCTACGAAGAGTACAAACTTTCAATACTCATATTAACAAAAAGAATAATGAAATAATAGACCAGTTTATGTATATGTATATATACATATATATATATATATATGCATATATACATATATACACATATATACATATACATATGTATACATATATATGTATATATATATACATATATATACACGTTTATATACATACATGTATGTATATATGTATATATATATATGTATATATATATGCATGTACATATACATATATATGTACATAAAATACACATATATATCGACGTAAAGAAAGTTCACTGGTCTTTCGTAACCGATAAGATTATCATGACTGAGTATCTATAGGAATCTTCCAACAGGAAGCTGGACTCAAAGCTTGATAATTTTCGTCCCTGGCGAATTCATGGCCGTTTGAAACAGATTTAACTGTACTGTCGCCTAAAGTTGGTCTTCGTCAATTGTCTCTCACTTTTGTTCTAACCTCCTCCAGCTCGGGAATTTTTCCTGCTACCGATGAATCGATGAATTCTGTGCTGCTTAATAGATTCTTAACCAATAGAGCGTTGAAGCGAAAAGCTGCTTTCGCAGTATCACTAAGATTTCAAGCTTACGTCAGAACACTTTTTCTCCCTGCTGAAACGCCTACTAAAATTTGCATATAAAAACGGTAATAAGGATTGGACATGAAAGCGCAAACTATCGGCTTCAGAATAAAACACGTATAAAAAAGATCCCAAACAACTGATATATCACTGAGGGGCATTTAAAGGCAACAATCTAAGATTGCAATAGCCCGCAAGGTAAAAGCTGGCACAATCCTACTGACGCGTGCAGGGGCTCCTGTTTGGTGGTTATCGCAGTTGAACAGCATAGAAAGCCGGTGTTCATTACTTTACTGCGATCGGCATAAGAGATGTAACGCCTAAACATAAGCTCATTTAAAGCAATAAACTCACGACGGCCTTAGTTCCACCATTAAAAAAAACGCCTACAAGCCTTGCCAACCATCGCATCTTTCTTTAGCATTGTTCCATGCATTCGAAAACTCAGTGGAGCGCGTTTCTTCACTTTTCAATTAAATAAACATTTAATGTAATATTGTCAAGTTCTTTTCATTTCACATTTCGTCTCTTGCCCATAAGCGAGATTTTAATGACCGGTGCCTTAATGGTGACTCTTTTATGCGCAATCCGTGAAAAGAAAAAAAGTGCTAATGACGCTTTGTGCAAGAACTACAAAAGTATGCCGACTGCTCTGTAATACACATACACACACAGTCACGAGTCTGTACCATTGCACCAGTATACAGCAGTGAAACGATTCACAACTAATTGGTGATGACTGCGGATTGTACAACGAACAAAACCTTATTTCCATGTCAGTGTTTAGGTGCTTCTAGTTTGTATATATATGTATATATAAATATACGTATATGTATGAATATATGTATTTGCACATTTACATATATACATATGTGTAATATATGTACGTATATATAATCCCCGATTTGAACGGAGAATATTAAATTGAACCATCTCCTAATTTTGCACCATGATTGCACCGATTATTTCATGCGCTAGACTGCCGGAACGATGCCTATCACATCCGTTTCAGGTGAAACTGGCCTATTCCAATAGCCAGTTGTGCCACAACAAGCGCTCTCTTATAGTTGGAAAGCGTTCAGCTACGATGTGGTGCATAAATAACGATCGATACGCTCGTCTGTAACCTACTCCGTATTCTTTGTGGTGTTAAGTATTCTATGGGCACATGCCAGAAAACGTACAGAACGCAGCTTAGTGCGTCTCCACGCAACATGTGGCGTTTTGCACATATCGAACGACTAACATACGCTTCATCACCATAGCCGAACCAACGCTCCCTCGACAAAAACAGACCCTGATGGTACCGACAGGATCTGAAAACAAGCGGCGTAATGCCAAGTGATATACAACCGTTCGCTTAAAACGCACTTAATCTGCATTTTAAACTTTTATAAAAGTTCTTCCTTTCGTCTTTCTCTTTTTCCCCCTCCCTTCCCCTCCCTCCACCCGTCTCCCATTCAGCTTGATTGCACCGTACTCTCCTGCACATTATTTTTCATAACAGCACAAGAGTTCAGCAAAATTCCTCACCACGAGACTGTTGGCAGCCGGCTGTACTGCAAATTTTTCGTTAAAATTATTCGTTATATGGACGTATAAGCAGCTCCATGCAACTTGTTAGTGATGCAAAACGACGGGTTTAATCGAAACTGCAAAATGATCGATAAAATAAAACATTTTCAAATCACTTCAATAATCAAACTGGATTTGTGTGCGCAAAGGCAACGCAAGCATCACTGGTGGCAAACATTGGTGCTATTGAGGTTGTGCAATTTTGTATGGAAACACAATTGTGAAGCGATACGAAAAGACTGACACTGCGAAATCGCAAAAACGAATTACTGCTTATGAGCATAAGAAACAATCAGAAGTTGCGGAAAAAAAAGTGGGCGCACAGTTTGCAGGGAAACGCTCATGGTCAGGCAATATTGCTTCAGCTAACAATCACGGAACTGCTGTATGCATTAGCCCACAATTAGCACTCAACAATAAACCAGCAAAGACAAATACTCGCTGAACTAGCACATAAAAACAATACAAGAAATCAAAACAATACTAGAACGCAGTTTACGACACCATATGCGTACGTAAGTTTTGCGCACAAGCTTCGCTAACACTGAGCGGAGGCTATGAGTAGCTTTTTCTTTTCTATAAAAGGAAAGTAATTGTTTCCGCTGACCCGCGACGAACATTGCTGCATATGCGCCTGTCACCGTGAGCAATGCGGAAATGCACGCTGCCGGTGTTTTGGAACAATGCCAAGCATTCGTTTCCATAAAAGAATCCGTTCGCAGTTCCAAACGGTAATCTCCGTTCTTCATTCAGTGGTAATCTCCAGTTTGTTTTTTAAAAAAGTGATGGGGACAAAACCAAGAATACCATTGTTGAAAATTGCAAGTAATCCATCGTCGCAAGTACGGCTCTAATTGACCGAATAAATGAGCCTGAAAGCGAAAGAAAAGCCTAAGTTGCTTACGCGAAATGATGTACATGACAGTCGTCGACAATCCTGAAAGGTGATACTGACGCATTGTTGGCTTTCTTCATACGATGAGCGTACAGCGCCTCCACTAGTATGCCAAAGTGAACACTGTTAAGTAATGATGCACGCCGAGAAAGAGAATTTAGAACTCCGGATTAAACAACTTCCGGTTGTTACACGACACCAAATTCCATAGCGCAACTTTTTCCCTCACCTCTGATATCACCGTGATGATCGTCCATCAGCAGTTTTACTCGTTGCCACTTTTTTTTCTTATTCTAAATCGCTCCCGTCTATAGCACTAATATATCTACCTATAAGTTGGATACGACAAAATTATTATTATACTAGTCAGATTTTGCCAAAAGTGATAAGCTTGAAAGGAGATCTGTAACTGTTTCTCGATAATCACACGCCTCCGGATATTGTGCGACAATCGCTGGAAGAAGAACGTTCATAAAAGTTACGCTAAGTAGCTACGTCTTCTCTTCTGTATATACAGATTCATTACGCAATCTCCTAATCTGATCTCTCAAGCAAATATAGAGAATTTCCCAAAACTATACAATCTTCTTTCCTTTCTTCTTATCCCAAATTTTGAACTGACCTATAGCGTTTTTTTTCCTATTGGAACTATAAGAAACTGTTGCGTCATTTCACCAACTGAAATTGTGCTATAATATTTTATACTTCATGCTTAACCTTTAAAGGGAGGGCAAAAAACTTATTAAGTGTATTTTATCATTTCAGAAATGATGAAGGTTACGCCCCCCCCCCCCCCCCCCCCCCGAACCCTTGTGCAGTTCGAATTTTGGAACCGTTTGCACCATAAGATTCAATCTCAACACATATTAACTTGTCCCTATGGCCCTCGAATACGAGGACCACAAGGACAAGTCCTCCTACTTAGGGTACTCCGAGCGAACTTTTTCCAACAAAATTCCTTCACGGAGAAGGGAGCTAAAAACTGTCCTCTCGACGTGCCCGCGGGGGGAGAACTGTGCTTACGAGTTAGTGTTGGTAGGCGTAAAAGTTGAGGTATTATGTGAAGGTTACTCAAAGATGAAACACTCCTGCTTTATAACTTACTGTTACTATACCTTACCATTAAACCTTACATACACACCCTTCGTGTAATTCCCAGTAGCTTTTGCTCTTCCACTATTTTCTTTTCAAAATCCGGCAAGTCCCAAATCAGTGGCGTTCCACAGGGAAGCGCTCTAGGTCCAGTTCTCTTGTTTGGGATATTGCGGACAAACTCTCGTTCCAACGTAACCTATTCGTCGATGATCCGACGATCTATCCACCTCAACGTGATCCTCCTATCGATTTTCACGCCCTCCAAATTGATCTTGATAAATTCAATGAATGGTCAAGATCGTAGTAGTTACATAGGTCTCGTGAAAAACATTGTGTATCCCATGCAAATACTAAGACCTTTTAAAGTTAGATGGTTTGATTTTATTAATTACCTGCTGATTGTGGGATCCGCGACCTTGATGTGGAAATCTGTCCCAATCTACACTGGAATTTGCGTTGTTCGGAACTGCTTCGAAGTCTTCACGGTTCCAAACTGCATGGTATCCAAAGTCATGCGTAAAACACGGCTTTACACATACGCAATTACATGAAATCCACCTATACCCATAGGGTCGATCTATACGGGTGTTTTAACACGCCAATCATCCAAGTTAGATCAATGAAATTTCAGTATAAGCAATTCAGGCTAGTAAGTGTTTTGAACGACACTAAGTGTCAAACCTATCAATTATGATCAAACAGAGGTGCGGCCATTTAATGTTACTCAAAATTTGCACAGGCAAAAGCGGACGAACCCATGGCAGCCTCATCAACGCCCTTCGCCACTTTCTTTCTTCAAACTCATTGCGCATATTCTCAAAAGGGAAAATTTTTCTGCAAACCGCGCAAGTACCCATCGGTAAACGCCCAAATCCCGTCCCCGCGTGCTGTCGCCATCGCCCAACCCACTCTGTTACCCTTTATGTTAAACCACATTGTTTTGCGGATCCAATGAATGAAGTAAAACTGTACTGTGTATAGTATCCCGCATCTGCTGCCTAACTGCTCAAACTTTAATATTCTGTTCTGCGTTAGAAACAATGTCGTTTAGATCTGTATAGCCCAGGAGGCTGGCTCATCTTCATCTTAAGAAGGCGAGGGAACATTAACGAACAATTCCGCTGCCCGACGACCTAAATCATAGTGGATTCGTCTGCGCGAAGTTCCACAAGAGAATTTCAGCGGATGTTTTCATAAGCACTCACTTTAGACATTTGGCTGGTCGATGCATGTCAATTTTGATCGGGCCACTAAAATCCACTATATGCAACTGAACTGTGCCCGCCGAGGCGACAGGACTAAACACACGTGCACCAAATGGGATATGCAGCAGCAAGAATTTAGCTCATAAATGTATTCGCGCAGAATAAGGAGGTGTCAGCGAAGACAACCAGATTGTCATAAAGGCATAAATCAAATCAGAAAAAAAAATTTATAAAGCAGCACTGAATAATAAATATCGAATATGACGACGATTGGTTTGGGAATGTAGTGATTGTTGTGAAATGAAACGAAAATGAAATCAAGGGCGCACAAAGAAAGAGGCACCGGAACAAAGCATAAAAAATCCTCATATACAGCAAAACTAAAGTGACGATATTATAGTATATATCAGCATGCATACCGATGGAGCACCTCGATCTTAGTTCGCATAAAACACTTCATGAGCCACGTACACACGCACAATCGCACTAGGCAAAAGCCAACCCAGCTCGGTGTTCGACCGTTCCGCAACAGTGGAGATGCCAAGAGCAGCACAATTATTACAAGAATAGAACTCGTTCACTTGAACATCGAAAATACAATCCGCGGCCAATCAGAACACATCGCCTAGTAAAGTAAAGAAGTCTTAAAACGAATTCTTTATTAATTTTAAAAATTTGTAATAAGATAAAGGCGTGCCGATGCATTTACATTTATTCACTCAAATTCCCGTTTCAGTGATTGCATACCAGCGGTATTCGTGCTATTCAAGGAACACCTTAAAACATTTCAACGTTTGTACCACATATTCAAAAACTGAACGCAAAGTGCGCATATAATATTTGAATTATGGACGAACTATTTCAAGTTCCGACTTTACAGTAATATTTATGAATATGGGCTCTGAGCGTGAAAAGTTGTTTTAGCGATCAATAAGGTGTACGTTAAACAGCACCATTACCCATATGAATAGCATACAAAAGTCATTGACAGTTGAGAAGCGTTCAGATTTATGCACACACGCACGCCACACAAAGGCAACAACTAGAGAAGGGCTCAGCATTCGGGATCACGAACACGAGTAGAGAGGACGGAGAGTAAGGCAAATCTCAACAGAAACGCTAGTGAGGACCGCACACGACGCACCGCTCCTTCTACTCCTTCAGCTGCAGACCACGCTTCAGATCATCGGTTAGGTCCGAGCCTGCAAAGTAAATACAATTACTCACTGCTCGTACCACCCACCCATATAGTAAGAATTGGCGAACACATTCTGAGAGACCTAAAATAACCGAAGGCCACACAGAGGTCCCTATGAAACCAGCAAGTGTGGATGGCGTCAAGCGACATGTGGCGACAGCGATAGCTCGATCGCCTCCTACTATCCTGTAAATCGTGAATCCCCTAATCCTTAACATCATCTTTACGCTAATATTCCCTCTGAAGAAATGAAGTCTCATATTTTCTTCGCTGTATTCCTTTCGTTACAGTCCATAATCAAATAGCGAAATAAAGACGAGCGCGCGAAGCAGCAATACATAGAACGAAGTGGTCAAGTAACCTTCAGTGCCGATGCTGTCCAGGTCGTCATGTGGGCTGCTGTTACGAATGTTATGGATTCTACGTCCTCCAAGCAGTGACTCGCGGCCAGGACGTCTCTGTCCCCGAAGGTTGGTGTTGTCCCGGGCCAGCGTGTCATTCGCTTCATTTAAATCATCGATTTCTCTCTGCAGGTTGCGTGCCTTGGTTCGCTCTCGTGCCATCTCTTCCTCCATTTCGTCGAGCTGTCTTCGCAGCTGACGCGCTCTTACGTTCGCTCGATCCGCCTGAAATGCAGATCACATGATGAAAAGACATTTTGATTAATGAAGCGACCAACGAGTAGTTTTGTTCGTTGCAGTATCCTAACCCTCACCTCATTAATCAAATTTTCCTCGCAGCTTTCACTTCGTGACAATTTATTAAAGATATCAACATCACTCATCTAAGTAGCACATAAAAAAACTTTACAAGCAATACATTCAATCTAAATCGTTCGACACTCCAACATGATTACTGCGTGAAAGCATATTGTCGTTCACGAACCGTTTTAAATATCTTTTCTTCTGCTCCTTCCATGTACATTTTTGGAATGATGAAACGTTTCATTTTTGACATCTCCATCTTCCTTATTTTCCAATATATTCCAAAGTCTGCCGAAAAGAAGAGCAGTGAATGTGATTCGCAGCTGCGATACGATGCGTCGGAAAGTCTGATAAATCTGAAGCATTATCTCACACAACCGTCATCATCATCTGGATACCTTTCCACTCTGGAACAACATTTGTTTTCACTGCTTCTGATTTTAAATTTTGGCTGAAAACAGGCGACCGTTTCGTTATTTAGCGAAAAGCGTAAACCATCTCTTACTGCCAGGTTAGATAACACATAAATCTTTTAGGCTAGCCACTTTCCTTGTCTTCTATGAAGTGCCGCTCGGATAGCAGCCAAACATGATATTCCATCGCATGCCACTGAACACAACGACGCACACATGTCCATAAGCAAAAAAGCAGGATCCAGGAAGAATTAGATGAAATGCCCACCTCCCTCCACCCTTTCGAAAGGAAAATCAGAGGGAGAAAGACGGGGATTGGAGGAATGGAACTTTGTAGAAATCTAGCAAATCGAACTAAAACCCTCTGACGCCACTGACACCGAATGGAATGTTAGGGCGATTAAGAGAGTTATAAGCTCAATAATCTAAGAATTCAGTTATGCTCGCAGCCCGCCATCTTCTCTTTGTGCTGTCATTTTATCAACTTACTGGTCAAATCTTCCTTGTGGTACTACGAAAGGCATATTTCAGAACATTTTTAAGCCCGATTATTCGTGCAAATACAGTTTTCCCAATGAGAGCTGCTTTGCGATGCTAAAACCTGTCCTAATTTTAGTAGTACGTCAAACAATTTAGTAGTACGCCAATTTAGTAGTACCATATTTAGTAGTACGCCAAAATAGGATGAGGTGATCACCGTTAGATGAATCATTTTTCGAAAAGAATTGCGAACACCCGGTCATCCGACGAGGAACTCCGAAACACTCAAAAATGCTTATTACTTTTCCTCACGATGTCTGGTTTTCGACTTGCTCCCCTCCACTGTTGGCTACAAGCTTGGCCATTCCATTGCAGCTTTTTTCTTTCAAAATTCCTGTTATATAAGCTGTAAACATGACGCATATATATATCTTAAATATATCTCCCTCTGCAACACAAACCCCTCCCATTCGTCTTCAACGCTTCCGTAGAAATTGAGCCAAGCCCCTCACCCTCCAAGAGAGTCCTGCTAGTGTGTATATTTTTTTATTTACTAACAAAGTCGCTATTATGAATCACCTTTACGTGTTGCGTTCCGTAGTGTCGTAAGAAATCGAGCACTTCCGTTGAGAGCACTTAAGAAATACACCTCAGAGGTTTTACAGGAAGTGATAGGATACTTTCATATGGAGACATATATTCCATAAATGTCTCCATTGGTGTACAACGACGCATCGTTGTAACCATTCACGACGACATTCCTTCACAGCTAAGTTTTACAATAATAGATTAAAATAATTCAATGAATTAATCGTTGCACCAACCTGCTCCTTGTGCTGTTCGGTATTACGGCGCTCGTCTTCCAGTTGCAAAATTGCATCAGAAAGACGTTTCTCGACACGTCGACACTGGAATAATTGTCATAATTATACTAATTATACTCGTGCATAATATTCAATAAGTTTTGTATTCAAGAATGCAGCCAAAACATAAATACTCAAATAAAGATGATTTTGTGCCGATTTTACTTGTAGTTCAGCTTATTATGTGACAACTTCCCCTTGCAATTATCCGACTGATCCGGTGGTGCTTATAGTTTGCAAAAGTGACATCTTTAGAAGTGAAGTGCCCCTTAACAAACAACCACACAACAGACTGTAACTCTTCAATCAAGAGAAAAGTTGGGACTGCAAGGTAAGGCTCTAGAAAAAAGTCGGCGAGACGTTATCAATAATTTTACAGATATTTTCAGCGCACGCCAACACTCTTATAGAGCAGAAAATCAAATCGTTCAAAAATTTCCAAATGTCCACGCTATTTAGCTGAAATCGCAAAGCCTAAAAATACTCTCTGTATAATATTTTTGTTTTAGAGTACTATCGAAAGAAGCAACAACAAAATCTAGTACCCGTGATCAAGCAAACTGCACCATCACATTACAACATAATGTCACTTCTATTGAAGGTTACTTAATTGTAATTAATAATTCCTTCAAAAGCAACTAGTGCCATTCTTCACCAAGAAGCAAAAACGATCATAAACGAGAAATATCTGAGCATCTAACGCTGATGAGCTTGGAAAAAACATGCGCATTCCTCCTTAACCCCCCTCCCTCTTCAATAAGCAATATATGTTTTCAGTTTTCGGCTGCAAATGGCGCGAGTCAGGAAGCATTTTGCCGCAGACAATGATGGTGGGCCTATCCGGTGCACATTTCACGTCCTCCACCTTTAACAGCACGATAATCACATACGAATGAACAAAGCATCTGTTCGTTCGTGTAATCATTTAATCACTTAGAACAGACCTGCCGAGCAACGTTGGTACGTTCCTGCGTTTCAGCATTGTATTGTTCTTCCAAATACTGTATTTTCGCTTCGAGAGCCGCAAGCTGCGCCCTGGAGCGCGACTGTGTTGCCGTTTCCAGTTCCGCAACTTTACTCTTCAGCTCACGGTTCGTTCGTTCAAGTGCCTGCTTCTCAGCATCCAGCTTTTGGGAAAGCGAACGCTCCATTGAGAGCTCAGTGGTTAGCTGTTCAACCTTAAAACGTTCTCTCATTAATTCGGCTCCTCTACACAGCAACTCATTGTTTAATTTGCTGGCGCAACGTAAGAATATTAATAAAACACTGAGGAAAAGACTTTCAGGCCGACACAGACAAACAGAAACCAGCGCAATAAATTGTTAGCATTTCAAACAGCCACCAACATAGTTCACATTTCCTTGCATGAAAGCCATCATGAAAGTTTGTTGGAGATTTAACTTTTAATGATGAGTGGATAATCCTCATCTTCAATAGAGACTGTGCTTTATTATAAACGCTCGAGTTCAGTTCCGTTCCCTTCCTTCTCCTGCAGACAAAGTCCTCAGAATTCTGCTTTCGAATTCAGCTCTTTTTCCGCACGCCACTCCATCCCTCAGCTCAGTGTTTCCTTCCTTGGAGACGTCACCACTATGCACCCCTCTTTCTCTCCTTTCAACAGCTGAAGTGCTGCTATCCGTATGGTTTGAAATCGACATTTATTGGAGTAAATATCTTCACTATTCCCAGAATCCCATCTGACAACACTGCATATGCTGTGATTCTGAAGAGAAGAACACGTTTAAGGAAGCTTTCCTTAAATACACTTGCATATTTTAGCTGCGAAGAAAGATACAACCGAAGGTGAAATTTGTATGAAAAGTATTTAATACCAATCTACCGCCAACGAACGAAATCGCGAGCATGTTAAATTTAGCAAAAGGTCGTCGTCGGTTTGTGCAAATTCGTGAAAAGAAGGCCGCTTGTTTGAAACAGCAGAAGTGGTCCAAAAAGATAATGCCTTTTCTGGAAGCTGTTATCCACGTTAAAATTTTGAACTTTAGTCCTCACGCTTTGTGCCTTAAGAAAGGTTCTTCTAGAAATTTTTGGCGAAATTCGCTCCGAAAGCTTAAACTTTCCTTAAACAATTTTTCATTGCAATTCTTTCGTATTAAGCGAATGTGGGTGGTTAGCAATCCCTTTTTCATCACTCGAACATTATACGCAACACCTCCAGTCCTTTGACGTCTTCATCAACCATCCACAATTTCGTGATCTTTAAAGCAAAAAATGTATCACATTTGTGGAAAATGTGAGCGGTGGAGTCAGTTTGGAGGAAGTTATTCTAAAACAGTTTAAACGAATACAATGGAAATCTTATGTGCGGACAGACTTCGGGTTACCATCTAAAATGAGTGCGTTTTTCGTCATCTGAAACTCACTTCTCATGTTGCCGCAAAATCTAAAATCTTTTCGAAGACTGCGAACTTTTGCAGACGAAGGACTAGCCTGCAGTTGTGCCTTGCGCTGTTTATCAAGAGCTAGTTCGCTGCTGCTTTGTTCCTCTTCAATCTCCTCCTCAAGGGCGGCGATCTTGGATTCGAGTCTCCTCTTTTCATCAGCGTTCAGCCCTCCGCCTCGTCCCCGCAACTCCTCCAATTCGTCTTTGTCCGCTTCCAACTGTCTCTTTTGACTGCTCAACAACTCATTTGCTTCCAATAAGCGAGCGTTCTCTGATTCAACTGATCGAAACCTGCATAAATATCGTATTTATGAGTACTTGCCTATGCTTGCCAAGAATGCCTCAAAAAGATTACTTTGCTCTGCTATTATATAGCTGCTCAACTGAATACGCATTGCTGGTAATAATTAATAAATATCGAAAAACGCTCAATCGCTACCGTTCAAACGTTACAAGTACATGCTTACAAGAACAGCGACAAAATTTTGGCCTCATCCTAATATACAAAATCTCAACATTTCTGAAAAACCTATTTAAATCAATTGAAAAGCAGTGCATTTCATTAGTGGTAACTGTTCGAAAAAAAAAAACCAACATTAGCGCATAAAAATTTCTATTTTGGCATAGGTGGTCGCACCAAACGAAAATTGTGAAGTTCCATAAAAATAAGAAAATGGGGCAAAAAAAGAAATTTAGAGGAAAAGTGACAGTGAAATCCACTTCTACCGGACGCTGAAGTGATCTCCACGTCCAACAACTGCAGAATGGTGGTGAGCTCATGAATGGTATCCCTGACCTCTAAGTACACCAGCAAATACCAACAAGACTTGATCTTTTAAAACCTGATAAAAGCTCGTACTTGCGTTCAATTTCGCGCAAGGAGGCTGCAAGCTCTTCTTTGGCCTGACGTGATTCTTCGCAATCGTGCTGCAGTTCTTTCATAATCTGCTGATACTTCTTCAGCTGCCTGTTGTAGTCGTCTTTCAAACGATTTGCGACCTCAAGCTGTTGGCTCAACTCGGCCATTTGCGATTCCATTTTCTTGCGCTGCGACACCGCACCCGTCTGAACAGGTATCGTATTTACTTCTAATATTCTGTTGCTCCACCGTAAACGCATTTTCAAGGAATCGAAACCGCAACTCCAAAAAGCCACCGGGGCCTAAACTCAGAAAATAGTTCTGGTGCTACCTTTAACAAACATATTATTCCCATTATGTCTGTAGTGTCCTTATTCGCTTCAACCCATCCTCTTTACCCTTATCCGTCGATGAGATCTTTGCCTCTCACTTTCGTCGGCAATCATCCTCAAGCACCTGTTCGATATATTCGATATTGAGAAACAAAAGCGAAGTAAAATGGAAAACTTTTCAATCACCTCTATGGATAACAGCGAAACGTCCAAGCGTGTAAATAAAAGCTCAACAAGGCAAAATTCTCTCCAGCAGAAAGAACGAAGATGAGAAGATTTTGGACGCCAATAAAACGAGTGAAAAACATTTTTATTCACTCTTACAAATGAAGTAGCACTGCGTTCGGAACCGGTAGGATGTGTATTTACAGCGACAAAATGAGCAATGAGTAATGAAAATTTTGGAAAAATTAAAGAGAGTAACGTAAATGGAACAAAAAGACGCAAAAACAAATTGTAAAATACCTTGCCGCGACGTTCATTTTCGAGTTCGTTCTCGAGATCACGAATTTGCTTAAACAGCGATTTTCGCTTCTCTTCGCTCTCTTGTTCTTTTGCGGCTAAAGCACGCTCTTGTTCGGTTTTCAACGCCTGCAATCAATTTGCGAAGACATCAACCAGAGTTTGCTAAAATTTAAATTGAATTCAGCACTTTGACCAACTGCCAGCCAGCATCTTATGCAGTGCAACCTTCCCTGCATATTATAACAGCCCTTCACCTAACCATCTACGTAACGTACTGCCTACCATCGTTCCATACCATACACGTATATGCAAGCTCTTCCATATGAAAGAACAAGTTGAACATCCTAAATTTCCGCGGATGACAACAAAAACGCGAATACCTGACGACTGCATATATTTGCAAACACGAAAACGAGATTCCCTGACAAACGTGAACAACTTTATTTTCATATAGCACATCACATAAATTCTCCTAGAAAACGCGCAGCACGCTTTGAAGCAAGTCATATCAACGTTTATGAAGCAAGTCACATCAACGCTTAAAACCTTTTTTTGTTGGGATAAGTAGTAAAATGCATTTTGCAAACATCAGGAATACCGCTTTTCGAACGACGCCTTTCTGGCGATGACTCTAACGTAAGAATCATCAAGCAGTCCTCTTCCAATCATATCTGCAGAACGTATTTCGAAATTCATTCAATACGGGTCATGATTTACTAAACAGAAAGACCTAAAATATCAAGCCTATTTATGAAAGGCGTTATTCACTTGAAGGTTGACGTCAAGTCGAAGCCGTGCGTCCTCAGCAATTTGAACGGCATCCTCAAGTTCTTCGATTTGTGCCTTGTGCTCCTGTAGCTCCACCTCAAGCTGACGCTTCGCTTTTTCAAGCTCATGCACGCTTTTACCAACGTCGTCTTTCGATGAAACCTATAACTCTCTCAGTCTCGCAGTCACCCACAAGTTTTCCTTTTATTAATTCACTCGAACATAAATTCAAATATTGCCTGCCTTGTCTACGAAATGCCTCGGATGAAAAGTATCAGATTTCAAGCAATTCTTTTCTGACACTTAACGAGGTTTTCGCCATACACAGCGAAGTGGACTGACATAACCTCTTCAAGCCAGTTTTCAAACAAGAAATGTTGTGCAGCAGCTCTTCTTGTACCAAAAGGAAGGCAAGGAAACAGATG
>JPKZ01002707.1:23527-46035 GCA_000803305.1 Toxocara canis | reverse complement strand
ACAAATGTTTGGAATATTTTAAAATAATTTTAAATTTTGAGCTTTTTTTAGCTTCATGACACCACCTCTGGTGAAGGTATTATAAAATTCTCCATGAATTTCATTTATTAGAGCATTTGAGGTCATTTTTTCTTCGTCAACTTTAGATTTCTTCCCTGTTCATGCAAACGTTTTTCTTTGTTTCAGCGCTGGTTATGTCTCCAAGAAGTCGTTTAAGGGACGTTAAGGTTTCCGTTTCACCAGTTGAGGCTTCTGCAACGTCAGTGCAATGTAAGTTGTCAACTAGAAGAAGCAGGATCAGAGGCCGTACTCCTCAGTGCAGTTGCTGTTCAACGAATTCACCGCTTCGCCGCTCAGCCAGGCCAGCTGTTGATGTCGTTTACCAAGCCTATCGCACTACGGTTTTTGATACCTCTTTTGCATCTTAACCTTACACACGCACACAAAAATGTAGGGGCATCGTTTTCGGAAGCAGCAGAGACCATCTCTGGGGGATGACGGATTTTTGTACCGGAAATCTTTGGGGAGGGCTCAAATTTTCGAAGGCCTATTTTTTACTTGTATAAACGCAAAGACAGACGAAAGGCAGTAAAATTCGGTGTTCTTAAACTGAATTTGAATTGAATTTTGTTTCTGAAGCAATGCATGAACTTTGGCACTTTTAAGCAATTTAGGGAGTACAGTATGGATACAAGTGCACATTTTGGAACTTGAAACATGATAGGTGTGGGAGAGAGGTCCCCTTTTCGGAGGCTAGAGATGTCGACAAGAGAACATTTTTTCGACGTGCTTTTTTTCTTCACTGGGTACCGCTGGTGACCTTGACCTCATCCGCATATGCAAAGGCCATTACAGCCAACCTCTTAGTGGGCAGAAATTCTAGCTGTTTCTATGTCCGCGCTTTGCGAAATATGCGGTTGGACTTACAGTTACACGCATGGAATGTTAAATGTTCGCAACAACATATTTTTACATCTTTCATACGAAAAGTATAATTAAAGTTGTCGCCTTGTTTAAAGGTTCATTTATGGTCCTGGTAAGACGGATTTGCCGCGTACAATTAGTTATTAAATTTAGGTTACCCGGTGAACGGATGTTGTGTTCAAATTCTCACGTAATCATGAGAGCACCAGCACCAACTCTAAGGCTGCTGATTGTGGTGAACTGCATAAAACAAATTAGTTAAGATCGTAAACTGATAGCTTAAAAAACAAGCGGAACTGTGTATGCGCTTTGACGGACCAAGTGATCCCATGGACTGCAGGCAGTTAACGAAACGTGTTTGACATACCCTCATGCTGAGCTGATCCCACCGTTCACTCAAAAAAAACATGAAATATGTGGTTGAACTTTATGAAATTACAGGTATAATTTACACCTGAGGATCACGTCACTTATCCGTTTGGTACGCATTCCTGAATGTTTTGCGAGCAAGCCAATTTGCGAAACGAAAGCAATTTTTTGCTGATCCTTAAGCTTCGATAACTTGTCTCGGCGTCCATAATTTACTTAGGAATTATACTTAGAAGATGTTCTTTGAAGCTGGACCGTATTCATTTAACTTTGCTTCACTGATTCTCCAGTTGAAGCTACCGAACAGGCAGATAGGCAGGCATGCGTATGTTAGCACAGATGAGACGTCGTCGTAATGTACTTTTTTGGAAGGCAAATTTGTTAAGCAGAAAAAAAAATTGCTGGGAAGAAGAGGAATGGGAATGCAAGACAGCTTTGTGCATTTTCAACGAATTGTTCAATGTACAGAATCGAAAAGCTGAGAAGCAATAAGCAGAACATGCGAAGTCGACTCTCCCTTGCTGAGCGTCAGATGTCGTGTTCACCAGTAGACAACGAAAACGACGTCACTGTTGAGATGTCGCAAGAGGATGGTGCTCATGCGGGTTTTTCATTTTTTCTTTTTTTTACTTACCATTTTTTTGTCTCACTACTTCGTTTTTTTTGTTTCTTTCTTTGCGTTGCTTTATCTATTTTATCTATTCCAGCCCGTAGTTTCGAACATTTAGGGTTTTCAAAAGTTTCCGAAGGATACTTTGTAGTAGTTGACTGCGGTTAGGCCACTCATAGGTAACAAAGCATGTAAGTAAAAGTAAGTATAATGAAGAGCATTTCGGCGAACTCAGATTGTTGAGGACCGCGAAATACAGATATGATGTCTTTTATAAGAATCGTTATAACTAGCAGTGTAACGAAAGATCCATTGTTCTAGTTTATTCCTTTCAAAGACCTTAACCGCTCTGCCATAGGTACACAGAGTTTTCGGGTCACGAATCACAGTTATAGCATCAGTTTTGTTTAGTATCTTCGCCTCTGATCTCCGATACAAGACGCCAAATTCAGTCAAATTGTTTCACATCATTGCGGATGACTAGCATATCAAACCGTTCGATTCTTGCTCCAGTAAAAGCAGAGGTTTGTTTCGTAAATGTTTTTATTATTTTATGGGTTCAGTCGGTTTGGCTGTTAAGCGCTAAACAGCAACAATCGATGTCTTTTTTTAAACTTTCAGGATCTTCACGATTTTTAAAATTTCGGTCATTTGATACAAGTACGTTTTGATGCTTAATTGGATTTTGGAAATTCACTGATGAGAAATTAGCGGTCAAAAGAGCACAAAACATATTGAGTGTGTGTTAACTTTGGTTCGATTAAGCGAGAGAGAGTGTGTGTATATTCGGTATTGATTTTTTTATTGGTTTTCCTTAGCGTTTTGGGTAAGTACATGTCGTTTTCTAAACTAAGGTTTTACCCGATTGGCAGCTTTACGGCGCTTATTTTTAACTGGCGACTTTTCTAGGTCTGACGATAGGATATTTCTGAGATTCAGACCGCAGAGATTTTCTATCTTGACTTCGAGTGCATTATATGATCGTTCATGAAGCAAGCTCATAAACTCTTGTTATGCGTTTTTGCAGTGCAACGGCACTGGGTCAAATGAATTGTTGTTTTTTTTTTCGAAGACTGTCGATCTTTCAGTTGAGTTAAATGAAGCCTTTTACAGTCACTGAACAAGAAGTCAAACGACAGTATAGCAGACATGAACAGTGGAACGCCACCGTCTTCACCGGAAGAGTTTCTTTTTGCCGACCTTCCCGATGATGTCCGACAACTGTATCAGGAAAAGCGCAAAATTAAAAATTTATACGGTATTGGTTTCATTTTTGATCATAGAAATTACGGCTTGGCATCATATTGCTTGTTGTTTTGCTGAGATAGTATGTTGTGTAAAGTAATGCTGGAGCCGATATGCATCGTAAAATGTACAAATTTTTAAAGCTTTTTCACCTAACGTACGGCCAGACTCCGTTTATAAGTCGATAGATGCAAAAATCTATTGAGGCGGGACGGGGAGATGGGGGAGGATGAGACTCGTAACGCTTCCAAACTTTCTAGGGCCGCTATCAGAAACTGCTTAACGTACGTCATATTTAGATTGGCAGAAGCAGTGTCTATCAGACAAGCGTCTTCTAGGTGGCACGAATATGGTCATTTCGCTGCCCACAGGTGCTGGCAAAACGCTCGTTGCTGAGGTTCCTCTGCCATTATTGTTTTCATGTATCATGAATGGTACATTCATGCTGTGGATGAAAGAAGGGGACGGGGAAGGAAGATATACGGGGTGAGCTCTTTTGTAAACTACGATCCCGTACGGCTAATGTGGATCCGTTTATATCAAAATGAGTAATTTGGATGCTGAAAATATGCTCCATCCATCTGCGTTTGAAGTGTTGACCACGAAACATCGACAAAACAATAGTGGCGGATTTTCTTTACGTTTTGGAAGCAAGTGATTTGTTGGTTTGCTTTGAGCAAGGAATGCTCTTATATTGCGTTTCAGTTAATGAAATGTGTTTTGAACTGTCGTAGTACCTCGGATACAGCTCCCTTTCCGCTTTACCCAGGGCTGTAACGTTTGCAGTTGTTTGAAGAGAGAACGGCTCGGTGAACGTCCTGAGGCGAGCTGTCGTATCAGTCTATGCTGAGTGGCCTTGTTAGCGTATGAGTCCATCCGTAACGTTGTTGAAAAGCGACACTGCCGAGAAGCGGCAATTTTTCGCAATGCTCGCGTGAACAGTAATATGGCATATAAAGTGCTTTGAGTTGTATATGATGATCGAGTGGATCTGTCATAATTCACTTGCCTATTTTTGCCATCATCGTTCTGTAGTGCGGAAAAACTGAGAAGTGAGCGAAAACAATTCAGTAAATGAAGTAGTAAATTTTAGTAATGTGCATGTTTCGGTCCGCACTCATTGCAAGGACCGCATGCAAGATTCTCATTTTGGGAAGGGAGTGAGGAATTTTTCAGGTGACTAGTTTTTTTTTTCTGGATGGAACTTCGCTTGGAGGAGATTGGGTTGATTCGTTATACTTCAACTATTGGAATTTTCAAATTAATTATGGAATTTTTTTGCGCATTCGAAGAGCTCTCCTTATTCCTTGCCTTCAGGTGTATGCATATGGTCAGCAACGTGAACGTGTACTTGGATCATGCGTTGACCGCCATCAACATGGCGCGGTTCTTCAATTCTAAAATGAGAGCGAAGAGAAAATAAGCTTAAGATGGATGCTGATTACAATTTACTTGTCGCTAGTCATTGTCCATTACAGGTGCTGATGCTACGTGAGGCGATTATTAGAAAAAGGAGCTGTATTCTTATGGTTCCTTACGTGGCAATCGCTCAGGAAAAGGTAACAATTTTAGTGCGAATGGTGATATAGGGCGGCTTTTTTTTGGTGGTGGTGGAAGGGAAGGGAAGGATGGCGTGTATCGAAAAAGATTTCTCAAACTCTCAACTCTGTCGATTAATTAAGTTCCAATGCTCGGTGTAACAAACGGCTTACATTACAGGTGCTGATGCTACGTGAGGCGATTATTAGAAAAAGGAGCTGTATTCTTATGGTTCCTTACGTGGCAATCGCTCAGGAAAAGGTAACAATTTTAGTGCGAATGGTGATATAGGGCGGCTTTTTTTGGTGGTGGTGGAAGGGAAGGGATGGATGGCGAGTATCGAAAAAGATTTCTCAAACTCTCAACTCTATCGATTAATTAAGTTCCAATGCTCGGTGTAACAAACGGCTTAGGCTTATTTTCTAGCTCTTTTTGGACGTTTCAGTTTAGCGCACTGCTTTGAGGTCGTCTTTTAGGGTGCTGAAGTTCTCACTACTGAGGCTTCTGTCAAACGTTACAGTCCTATAAGAAATTGCTACAGCTGAAGATGTTGTCTGGGAAGTGGGGGTGAATTGGTTATCGAAAATGAATGATGGTCTAATAGCGTCTGATGGCCAGTGTAATTTGTTTTTTATCGACAAAGGTACCAAAACTCAGCGGGAATCTTCGTATGAAGGCCGTCGTGTCAGCGCACTATCCATTTGAGTACATTTCGGGTTCGAAACTCCTCAGCTTACTTTTCAGAACGATTTCACCTCTCCTCACATTGTGAAGGTGATGAGTTGGTTGAAAAACAAAAGTGATTTCCTAGGTTCGTTAGCCCTCAAATATGGCTCGCTTCAATCAGCACCAAAGCATGTTAGACCTTAATATTTAAGATAGCTTACTAGCTTACTCGGACGGTTTGCGAAAATTCCACATCAGCGTGGAATGGTAAAAGCAGTCGATGTCCACAGTGCGGTCTGGAAGTCCTAAATTGGCGGTGCATACCACTATGTCGTCGTAGCTTCCACAGACGTTTTTGAGTGTCTATGATGGCGAAAGAATACTTATCGAGCTTTGATGTGCTAAGTGTGGTTGTTTGCTTGACATGACTGAATTAATAAGCATTCCTTTTTTTGTTTTATGTCTTTCTATGGGGATGGCAGTAGCTTGGTGGTAGAACTTCCGTCTCGTACGCAGGAAGACCGATCGCCAGCATGCTGACCACCAGGCGTACCGGAACTGGTCAAGAAATTCAAGCGTGGCATGGTTGTCAGCTGCATCGATACGGGAATCGATGAAATTACAGCTGCCTTTGCATCCCTTTTGTCTTTCTGAAATTAAAGTAAAAGATCACTGTCTCAGAATTTTTTCCCACCATCTAATTTCAGGTTCAATCGCTATGCGTATTCGAGGAACGCTTGCCATTATTAGTAGAGGAATATGCTGCAAGTAAAGGTTCGTTCTATTATGAATACTCTTCTCACATTACAGGTGCTGATGCTACGTGAGGCGATTATTAGAAAAAGGAGCTGTATTCTTATGGTTCCTTACGTGGCAATCGCTCAGGAAAAGGTAACAATTTTAGTGCGAATGGTGATATAGGGCGGCTTTTTTTGGTGGTGGTGGAAGGGAAGGGAAGGATGGCGTGTATCGAAAAAGATTTCTCAAACTCTCAACTCTGTCGATTAATTAAGTTCCAATGCTCGGTGTAACAAACGGCTTAGGCTTATTTTCTAGCTCTTTTTGGACGTTTCAGTTTAGCGCACTGCTTTGAGGTCGTCTTTTAGGGTGCTGAAGTTCTCACTACTGAGGCTTCTGTCAAACGTTACAGTCCTATAAGAAATTGCTACAGCTGAAGATGTTGTCTGGGAAGTGGGGGTGAATTGGTTATCGAAAATGAATGATGGTCTAATAGCGTCTGATGGCCAGTGTAATTTGTTTTTTATCGACAAAGGTACCAAAACTCAGCGGGAATCTTCGTATGAAGGCCGTCGTGTCAGCGCACTATCCATTTGAGTACATTTCGGGTTCGAAACTCCTCAGCTTACTTTTCAGAACGATTTCACCTCTCCTCACATTGTGAAGGTGATGAGTTGGTTGAAAAACAAAAGTGATTTCCTAGGTTCGTTAGCCCTCAAATATGGCTCGCTTCAATCAGCACCAAAGCATGTTAGACCTTAATATTTAAGATAGCTTACTAGCTTACTCGGACGGTTTGCGAAAATTCCACATCAGCGTGGAATGGTAAAAGCAGTCGATGTCCACAGTGCGGTCTGGAAGTCCTAAATTGGCGGTGCATACCACTATGTCGTCGTAGCTTCCACAGACGTTTTTGAGTGTCTATGATGGCGAAAGAATACTTATCGAGCTTTGATGTGCTAAGTGTGGTTGTTTGCTTGACATGACTGAATTAATAAGCATTCCTTTTTTTGTTTTATGTCTTTCTATGGGGATGGCAGTAGCTTGGTGGTAGAACTTCCGTCTCGTACGCAGGAAGACCGATCGCCAGCATGCTGACCACCAGGCGTACCGGAACTGGTCAAGAAATTCAAGCGTGGCATGGTTGTCAGCTGCATCGATACGGGAATCGATGAAATTACAGCTGCCTTTGCATCCCTTTTGTCTTTCTGAAATTAAAGTAAAAGATCACTGTCTCAGAATTTTTTCCCACCATCTAATTTCAGGTTCAATCGCTATGCGTATTCGAGGAACGCTTGCCATTATTAGTAGAGGAATATGCTGCAAGTAAAGGTTCGTTCTATTATGAATACTCTTCTCATCACAAAATATTACTGACGAAATGAGGGTTGATAGTTTTTTTGTTCCAAAAATAGAATTGTGAAATTGACTCGTATTCTTTTTTTTGTTATTCGTTTGTACAAAAATCGCTGGCACACATCTCAATGTGGTGAAGTCGGAGGGTTGTGTAGGCTGAAGTTCTTAAATGAGAGGCCAACAAAGAACGTGGATCGGCTATTTTGACGGTCCCATAATGTATCTCGCGTAAAGTGTAAATATTAGTATGACTATGCGTTTTGAACTTGTTGCAAGAGTTGGATTTTATGTTTTCATTGTAAGCATTATGGATGAGTTCTTTGTTCCCTCTCCTTTCCCCCTTTCTTTTCTGCCATCTCCCACCATCTCTTCCCCCCCCCCCCCCCCCCCCCCCGAAGGAGCGCTAGAAAAAACAAAAGTGTTGGCATAGGTCAATTTGGTCGCTATAAATTAAAAAATGCCACAAAATATGATGTCGGTGTGAATACAAAGGTTGGGGAAAGTTGCCAAAAAAAAGAAGTAGCCGAAATATAAATTTTCAGCAAGTGGTTGAACCCATTCCTTCCTCCCCACCTTTCTTTATTCAAAATCAATTCCTATACCTATGCGTGTGGTCTTTTTGTCAACCTCTCCAACACTCGTTCCTATCTGTTTTTGCTTCGCCATGGATATTTTGCGCGCTCTAAATACCGTTCTATCACGTCAAGCAGTTGCGATCTTTCTGATCATAAAGCTGCCAGCTACATAGCCTCACATGTGCCCTACACAACGGCACTCAACGCTAATCGAAGTAAGCTGCTCCGAATAAAGGAAAAACGCGTCTAGCAATAAACTATATTTATGAAGCATCGTTGAGGAAATTATCTTTCAAATAAGCTCAATCCAACAGCAGCATTTGCTGTCTGATACTTCTCCTTTAATCTATTTGGTAGGCAGTTCGACTTTCGGATGAATTCAAACGGCACTGCCTTTGACGGAAACGAACAGCAGATGAACGATATGGTCATAATGAGTTTCATATCATTCGATGCCAACGTCGGCTGCACGAAAACAATGTTTCTTTCTGTGCAACCGAAATTCATGCATCCTCACATGGTACAAGAAAGAGCAACTGTTCGTCACTACGAGACAAAAACGTTCTTTGGAGACGCCCTGTATATAGGATATGATCCTTATGTGTGCCACACACCAGAAAAGACATTGATTTTATATTTCAGCAATATTTTAGATGATACATCTACCACCAGATACCGGCAAGTCTCGTTCTCAAAGTTTTCGGCATACAAATCCAAGTCTAAGATGAGCTGATGATGACTCTATAAGGCGTGCAAAACCCATGAACCCCCCCCCCCCTCATCCTGTGAGGCGTCCCCCTCGTCTCTCCCGTTTTTTATCACTCAGTTCCTGAACTTGATGCGTTCTGAGCCGAAAAGCAGAGTGATTACTGAAGTTATCCATTTCTTCAGTTTTTTTTCTTTCGTCGTTGTCCGTTGCTGTTCTTGCAGCACTATTCTTTCAAAGTAGTTGTGATCTCAACCCAAAATCGGATTGCGACACACGACCACCATCGTAGTTAGAGTTGCGGTGCAAAAAATTCATTCATGATTAGCATAGTGTAAATCGCCGTTTATGACTCCTAGGAGATATAGGGTTCCCGAAAGGGACAAAGGATTCATAGGTGAGAGGGTATTTATAGTTTCCTCAAGTTTTCTCGAGAGATGTGTAATCGAACTCAAATTTATTCATATCATCCTAAAGCATGAAAAGAGATCAGATCAAGGGACGTTCGGATTGTATAGTTGGAGAGTGCTAATGGAGTGGTCTCCAATAATTACTTATAACTTCGTAAGGGCGAGTGTGACCAAGGGTGGGCGGTGGAGTAGGGGAGGAGAGGAGGAAAGAGGCCTAATTTTTACGGTATTCCTTGTCCAACTGATCGTTCGTGTAATACGAAATAGTATTTTTCATCTTGTCTAGAACGCTGCATGGAAACTTTCTATATCCGTTGTTTGTGTTATTTCGGCTGAGACACATCAGGCTAGCGTTTAATGTGGAGCCAGAAATTTTGAAAATAGACTTTTTGAATACCTTGTACGCCCCTTGGAATCTTCTCTTACATCCTCCTCTCCCTCCCTTCATCCCCTTGAAAACCATCAAAAAGTCTTGACGCCAAGAATGGAAAGGCAAGGGGAACGGTCAAAAAAGCAAACTCTATGCTCTTGCTCTAAAATGTTGATATTATTTTCTAAGGTGATTATAATTTAGGTAGACTGCCACCGATTAAACGTCGCAACAAGACTTCGCTTTATGTTGCCACGATTGAAAAGGCCAATATGCTAATTAATTCGCTAATTGAACTTGATCGTATCCACGAAGTCGGCATCGTCGTTGTTGATGAGGTGTACATATTTTGTTTGACCTGCCGGAAAATATGAGATATGTCACTTTTTCACTTTTTCACAATTTAGGTAGACTGCCACCGATTAAACGTCGCAACAAGACTTCGCTTTATGTTGCCACGATTGAAAAGGCCAATATGCTAATTAATTCGCTAATTGAACTTGATCGTATCCACGAAGTCGGCATCGTCGTTGTTGATGAGGTGTACATATTTTGTTTGACCTGCCGGAAAATATGAGATATCTCTGTGTCACTTTTTCTTTTCCGCCAATTGTCGTCGCCCTTATGAAGCTTCAGTGGAGCGGTGGGCGATTTGGCATACGCAGAAGTCGTTTTGAACGATAACTAGGAAGTGATATAGCTGAGGGATTTGTCTGTTAAGGATGACTAGAGCTTTGGTCTTTCAACGGCCATTCTGTCTCCTTCTCCTGCAAAAATCGTCTTGTTTAGTAGCCTGGCGGAAAACGCGCAGAGTTCTCTTCGGTCGTCTTCTTTGCTGCCGCCCTTTTCCAGTGATGTCTTAGATAGAATTATATGGATTTACGCTTATGTGAATCCGCAACTGAGGAGTCGGGGAAAATCGTGTGGCAGTTTTCACTGGAACCATGTTTTGGCACTTCTTTTGGTCTGCAGATTCAAACCCCCCCCCCCCTCCCCCCATCCTCCTCACTCCCTGCTTGCTAAGGAAACTTTTATTCACTAAAGAGACTAGAGGGAAGGAGGGTGAGAGAGCAATTTTTAAGCACATATGTTGGAGCATTAGTTGACTCATCATCAAATCATAAAAATGGCAAGATCAGTAATCTTCAATGTTCCTCTTTGATACAGTGATGCTGATTTTTTTTGTGTCTGTTATTGCGGTTCATCGAGTTCTCGCGTTCGTTTTCGTGCTGGGCCTAGAACCGCATTAGTAATATTCCATTAGTGGTGGTGCAGATTTAGATTTTTTGCGTAGTATCAGCTATTTTCAGCTTCATATGCTTGGAGAGGGTTCTCGTGGAACAGTTATTGAACAGGCTCTTACGAAGTTTATGTGCAGAGGTAACTTTTCGTTATGCAGTATTTGTGTAATCGAGTTAACGTCGTACCAGTTTCTGGATTGTTATGGGACGTTGCAGAAAATTATGGAGTGCAATTAGTGTAGCCTGTGAAAGAGAATATGCCTGTCTTGGGATGTATATAAAAGCGTATGATCGTTTGTATATTCGTGGGCTTTCTGAAATCGGCCCTTTTTTTCCTGTGACCAACTGCTTTGAGCACAAATTGAATGTCTACTGCCAAAACTTGCTGTACAGCGCTGCTTAAGCTGTGTCGTCTATTAGTATGTTAGTCCATTTGTTTTTCGTTATAAGTCATCTTGGGTTGTTACAGAAATTTGAAAAAAAAAACGAAATAAGACGGCACCTGAAAGACAGGAAAAGCAACTTCGGTGTGCAACACCCGAAGACTGGCCAGATTATAGGAATAATATGGCCAAAAACACTTATGAAGGTAAAATTTTTGTTGAATGTGAGGCAGCGTTTGAATCATCATGCGAAGGGACTTTGGTGCGCAGAAAATTGTACATTTTTAGGTGATGGAAGTGCTCGTGTGCATATAAAACGATAATATTTTTAGTTGTTTTGATTGCAGGAAGTGGTCAAATAGTTGGTATGTCAGCAACGCTAGCCAATTTGGATGAAGTGGCGCGTTTCCTTAGAGCGTCCATATTCTCAACAAACTTCCGTCCTGTAAGTTTTCTTGTTTTTGAATTGTATATTAAGCTTGAACAAAAATGCAGACAGCGTTTATACGAAGGGCGGTGCGAACGAAACTGTGGCAATACGAGCCGAGATCTTTAGTTATCCGAAAGAGGATATTTTTCCGTTAGTTTTTTTCCCGCTTTTAACTGTTGCACACCAATAGGGGTTGTACACCGACTCCTCATTAACATCAGAGGCACGCCGTCGCAGCGTTCTAGTTCCGAATTCACATCGTCGTTTTTGTGATTTGTTGAAGAATCATACAGACTAACTGAATAAATCAGTTAGTGAATATGTAAGGCTTTATTTTTATTTTTTTCCTCATTTTACGTCGTTTAATAGCAGTTGGCTAGGTCCGTAGAGGATTTCTTAAATAGAGCTTTGGTCTTTCAACGGCCATTCTGTCTCCTTCTCCTGCAAAAATCGTCTTGTTTAGTAGCCTGGCGGAAAACGCGCAGAGTTCTCTTCGGTCGTCTTCTTTGCTGCCGCCCTTTTCCAGTGATGTCTTAGATAGAATTATATGGATTTACGCTTATGTGCATCCGCAACTGAGGAGTCGGGGAAAGTCGTGTGGCAAGGTTTCGGTGACTGGGCTCGTAATAACGGTTATAGTTCTTTCTGGGATGTCTCTCAAGTCACAATTCAGGCCACTCGGCGAATTCAATTTTTCAAAGATTTTTATTCATTTTAATGGCAAATTCGTTTTTCGTAAACGTTTTATACTTTATAAATTTCGAAACTTATATTCTTTTATTTGATAAATAATGGGAGTACTACAGTAAAGAAAGAGTAAAGAGTAAATTGCAGTTGCTGTGTGACCACGAATTGGAACCTTTCTTTACAGGTGCACTTGGTGGAAAGGGTTAAAATCAATGACACGCTGTATCTGGTGGAAAGCGGAGGGAGACTGATTCCTGAAATGAATCTTGGAGAAAATGTGAGTCTTCTTCAAAGTTTGCTGCGTTAGTTGTTTTTTTTTTTGGCAAAACACTTCAAAATTTTAGTTGCCTCAATGGAAACTTAGAAAAAAATGATTTTGAACGATTTCATTACCACCTATAAAATAATTCTTGGAGGAAATTTGCGATTCAGCAAGAGATAGGTGGTCTTTTTTCCATCCTCCCTAACTTGACTTTGTGATGTGAAATCATTCATGTTACTTACTTTTCTATACTTTACTTATTTCTTTCCGTTTTCTGAAGGAGCATTTTTGCTTCTTGGACCAGTCACGTAGATAGCTTTACGTTAAATTTAATTTTTTTCTTATTAATTTTGCGTTCGTTTTTTTTAAAGGCTAAATATTTGTACATATTTTTCGCTGCATTTTTTTTCAGAAGCTTGCTCACCACGACCCGGACGGTTTGGTCCCTCTACTTCAGGGTATAATACCAAGAAGATCGGCAATCATATTTTGTCCGACGAAGCAAAACTGTGAAAATGTGTGCAGATTGTTAACACGCTTAGTTCCAAGGTTAATTGTATTTTATTGCTCCTTCTCAATCTCCCCATTTAATTGTGACGATTGCTGTTTGGCGCATCCTAATTTTTTTTTTTCAAACGATCCAGTTAAGTAGAATGCAAATTAATTGCTGTTGAGTTTATTTCAAACGGTATGATGCGTGAGCAGCAGAGTTGCAACAAACGAATATTTATTTGCAAGCATGTTCGATAACTTATTTTTTCAAAGCACTCCTGACCGACGACTTCCCTTTGCTTTCTACGAAGCATTCGGTAATGTAACGCCGTCAAAATTATGCCGAACGGTATGATTTTCGTTGATATTTGCCTTAAAATTCGTCACATTCGCACTGTACGTTGAAGTTAGAAAAGAGGGAGTTTGTTTAGGGAGAGTGGAAAGATATAGAGAAGTGGAGCACTGGACCACCCTCCTACCTCTCCGTCCGTATATAGGTACAAAAAAATGGAGTCCGCGTTCAACCCTCATTACTTCCTATTGCTTCTCATCTCGCTGTAGCTGCGGTCAAAATTTGATTTTCAATTTTTGAAACTTCATTAAAACAAATTTACAAAATCACCGTGCGCGGTTATGTTCGACCTTGGGGAATGACAGGAGTGATGAAGTGTTTTCTCTTCATAAATGTTGTGCATGATGCTTTTATGATTTGTAGTTATGAACGATCGTCGAAGTTTGGAAGGGAGAAGAGAAATTGCTTGGAAGCTTTTTTTAAATCAAAGTGGAGAGCCCTGAAATTAGTGCCCTTCCTCGTTTCTCTCCTGTAAGAAAGAGGCTTCATTGCTACCGTGGGTAAGTGATAGTTGGGCTGCATGGAACTGGAAGTGTAAAGTGATTTAATTTAGGTCAATGCGGGAACTGCATGCAGATGAGCGCAAAGCATCGGTGGCAGCTTTAAGCGAGGAAGCAGACGGCAAATTATGTTCTACGCTTCAAGCGGGAATCCTTTCGGGCGTTGCATTTCATCACAGTGGCCTTACAGCAGACGAGCGCATGATCATCGAAAGTGCTTTTCAAGTATGCGGTATCACCACACATCAGTAGTGCATAATGATGGCTAGGGAGTTCACTTGTCCCTCATAAGACACAAACCGACTGTGCTTCTAGGATGATCTATGCTTTTGACTTGCTGGTGCTTAGTTTAGATCAGTGCTTCAGCAGAGTATCGCACAAATAATGACGTTGATTATTTCATGTTTCCGGTCGAGAAAAAGCTTACGAGAGCTTTTCGGCCTATTCACGTCGAACTTGGGAAATCTTGGAATACCGAGTTCGACTTTTTGGTTTTTTATTCATCGCTTAGAATTTAGAATGATGCGTATTTTTTAAAGAGAGCTCTTTAATTGATTTTATTGGTTAGAGAATCTAGCGGTAAAATTAATATGCTTCTTCACTGAGACAAAGAAAATTTTTCTTAAATGATGTTTCAAGGAGTCACTGTTTAAAAGGAAGTTGATCGGATAGTTCTAGTTGCCTTTTCTAATTTTTCATGTGTTTCATTTTTTTGGCTCATTTTTTTCCATAGAGTACTTTGTATATACAGTATATATATAGTAAAATTGTTGCTGGGTTGCATCAGCTGAGCAATAACGATGGCGTTTATTCGATTTTCCGGCATTTTATAACTTCGTCAGGGTGCGCAACTGATATTCCTCAGCAACAGCATCACTAATTTCTCGAACTGCGAACACGCGCTTTACTTAAGAGGGTTCTTCACATCAATTGCGAAAAATTCCAAAACAAGAGAACAAAATATTTTTGTCGTTCACTGCGCTAAGATCGCGTGTAGCTCTTGTAGTTTATTCGTTTTGGTTTTGAAGGGGTTGAAAATGCGCCATAAGCATAATCATCCCTCACGTTCCGGCTGCGAGCGTTTTCGAGCAATGCGAAATATGCTGTCGGCGACGTTTCTAAACTTGAGCAAAGGCCACTGTTGACAGCGACCTCGGCTATCTCGAATGTAGTTTTCGTGGACATTTTGTTTCCCTATGTGTATGTACGTTGATTCATTGGCTACGTTAGTTAAACGATGACGATTAGAAAGGAAGAAAAGTCAACAATTTGAAACATAGAGGGGGGGGGGGGGGGGAGGGGTAGTGGATGGAATATTTATGGAGTGGGGCATCGGTGCTTCGTTTACTCACTCCCATATGGAAGTCTTCATTCCATGGCGAATCAGAACCAGTCTATCAGCCTACTGGGTATCAAGGGCTTGCTTCCCGTATATGATGCTTTTATGGTTATAGGAAGGTACAATAAGTATTTTGTGCTCAACATCGACGTTGGCCGCTGGAGTAAATTTGCCGGCTCGTCGAGTGATAATAAAATCGCCAATGGTTGGCCGACAGCCGCTAACAAAGGCGCAGTATTTGCAAATGGTAGGCCGTGCAGGCAGGGCTGGATTCGACGTTAGAGGTGATGCAGTCACTATTGTTCATCCTGGCTTTGAAGAGGCAACGGTAAGCTAGCTGTAGATTTTAGCTGTCCTTGTTGCTTGCCTGTGCTGCACCTATAAATTTTCCCATGTAGAGCGTACAGTATTCCACATATACAGTGTAAATCCGTTTATCTGAGCCGCCTTTCATGCGTACAGTACAGATTTCGGCCTGTACCACTTATGGATACAAAATCTTTTTTGTTGATATGAATGGCGAAGAACGAGTAGGAGCTCATTTCATTGGCAACAATACTGAATTTTTGTCTTTAGTTGTCTCTTACGGGTTAGTTTGTCCTTCTTTTTTTGTCGTTTTGTCCAGACAAATTTCTTTCCGTCCTTCTGTCTTGCGGACAGTACTCGCAAAAATGGTACAGTACTTTCGAAAACATAAAGCGAAACATGAGAGAGAAAACAGTTTTGTCACTGAATGCAATGTTAAAGGGTTTGAAGGGCGTTTTTTTGTGCTGGAACAGATACCAGATGCCCAGCATTGATTACTGCGTTTAAAATTCCCGAAGTTTTTTTGGTCAACTTTCGAGGCGTATTTTTATCACTTGTCTTTCACAGTTCCAAATCGTAGTGTGTTAAAAGTGCGAATCATTCTATCGAAAATCAGTATTTGGTTGTATTGCTCACTGTTGAAGTATCTCTGTCCTATATCGTTATATCGCGGCGATTTGATCTCGTGCTGACATTATCATCTTTTTGTGGATCAGTGTTGCGCACTTTTGTGCGTTTTATGATTTTAATTTTCATAAGGTAAGGTTCTAATTTTTTTCATGTGATAAATGAGTTTTATTTGCAATAACTTGAATATTTGTTTTGCAGTTTCGTGAGATGTTGGCTGGTCCCTTGACGGAATGTAGAAGTGGACTCTCGGATCGATCGTTACTATCTGCTTTTTTGCTTGATCTTATCTCGTTAAAGGTTCGCCGCGATCAGTTGTTTTCATTTAACCTAATTTCATTTACTTATTTATTTTTTTGAAACAGGCGACCACTGCCGTATTTATTATTGAGTGTTTTCATTGATAGTAATTTTGCAGCGACAAAATGATCCTCTCGTAAGTGTAGCTGACTCATCCTCGCTGCACACTTTGCTCATAATTTGTCCGTTATTTTAGGATACTTGGCTTTTTGACTGCGAACTTGTCACTTAATCAATTTCTTCTTGGCTGTTCATTGTCCGTTGGCTCGTAACGCTTGCCCGACCTGCCTCCTCACCTCGTCTCTTGCTTTGAATGCTTGTATGGTTATAGGAAGGTACAATAAGTATTTTGTGCTCAACATCGACGTTGGCCGCTGGAGTAAATTTGCCGGCTCGTCGAGTGATAATAAAATCGCCAATGGTTGGCCGACAGCCGCTAACAAAGGCGCAGTATTTGCAAATGGTAGGCCGTGCAGGCAGGGCTGGATTCGACGTTAGAGGTGATGCAGTCACTATTGTTCATCCTGGCTTTGAAGAGGCAACGGTAAGCTAGCTGTAGATTTTAGCTGTCCTTGTTGCTTGCCTGTGCTGCACCTATAAATTTTCCCATGTAGAGCGTACAGTATTCCACATATACAGTGTAAATCCGTTTATCTGAGCCGCCTTTCGTGCGTACAGTACAGATTTCGGCCTGTACCACTTATGGATACAAAATCTTTTTTGTTGATATGAATGGCGAAGAACGAGTAGGAGCTCATTTCATTGGCAACAATACTGAATTTTTGTCTTTAGTTGTCTCTTACGGGTTAGTTTGTCCTTCTTTTTTTGTCGTTTTGTCCAGACAAATTTCTTTCCGTCCTTCTGTCTTGCGGACAGTACTCGCAAAAATGGTACAGTACTTTCGAAAACATAAAGCGAAACATGAGAGAGAAAACAGTTTTGTCACTGAATGCAATGTTAAAGGGTTTGAAGGGCGTTTTTTTGTGCTGGAACAGATACCAGATGCCCAGCATTGATTACTGCGTTTAAAATTCCCGAAGTTTTTTTGGTCAACTTTCGAGGCGTATTTTTATCACTTGTCTTTCACAGTTCCAAATCGTAGTGTGTTAAAAGTGCGAATCGTTCTATCGAAAATCAGTATTTGGTTGTATTGCTCACTGTTGAAGTATCTCTGTCTTATATCGTTATATCGCGGCGATTTGATCTCGTGCTAACATTATCATCTTTTTGTGGATCAGTGTTGCGCACTTTTGTGCGTTTTATGATTTTAATTTTCATAAGGTAAGGTTCTAATTTTTTTCATGTGATAAATGAGTTTTATTTGCAATAACTTGAATATTTGTTTTGCAGTTTCGTGAGATGTTGGCTGGTCCCTTGACGGAATGTAGAAGTGGACTCTCGGATCGATCGTTACTATCTGCTTTTTTGCTTGATCTTATCTCGTTAAAGGTTCGCCGCGATCAGTTGTTTTCATTTAACCTAATTTCATTTACTTATTTATTTTTTTGAAACAGGCGACCACTGCCGTATTTATTATTGAGTGTTTTCATTGATAGTAATTTTGCAGCGACAAAATGATCCTCTCGTAAGTGTAGCTGACTCATCCTCGCTGCACACTTTGCTCATAATTTGTCCGTTATTTTAGGATACTTGGCTTTTTGACTGCGAACTTGTCACTTAATCAATTTCTTCTTGGCTGTTCATTGTCCGTTGGTTCGTAACGCTTGCCCGACCTGCCTCCTCACCTCGTCTCTTGCTTTGAATGCTTAAATGTTTTTATCGTCGCTTCATGGGATATCCTTAATTTAATTTACAGGTAGGCGAGGAGCAGGAGGGGAGGGGTGCGGGGGGACTTTGTGAAGTGAATGCCAATTTTTTGTAAAATTCTGCAAATATCGTATGTGTAGATCGCCGATTCGCTGCAAGATTTTGACGGTATTCTCAAGAAAACATTATTTGGTATGCAAAATGAAAATGTGCAAAAGGAGATCAACGAATGTCTCGCAGATTTGACCGAAAAGCGAATGATACACTTCAGTGCGGTGAGTCGAGTTCACTCATTATTGGCGTCTGTTTGAATATGCTATCTGTGAAATCGGTGTTCTCTCTCATTTCAACCAATTTTAAAAAAATAGCTTCTCGTTTCTTTCTTTTCAAATTACGATTATCGTGTTTTTTCGAATTGATCATCCATCGCCACTTAGCCCCCTCCCCTTGAAACAGGCGACCACTGCCGTATTTATTATTGAGTGTTTTCATTGATAGTAATTTTGCAGCGACAAAATGATCCTCTCGTAAGTGTAGCTGACTCATCCTCGCTGCACACTTTGCTCATAATTTGTCCGTTATTTTAGGATACTTGGCTTTTTGACTGCGAACTTGTCACTTAATCAATTTCTTCTTGGCTGTTCATTGTCCGTTGGCTCGTAACGCTTGCCCGACCTGCCTCCTCACCTCGTCTCTTGCTTTGAATGCTTGAATGTTTTTATCGTCGCTTCATGGGATATCCTTAATTTAATTTACAGGTAGGCGAGGAGCAGGAGGGGAGGGGTGCGGGGGGACTTTGTGAAGTGAATGCCAATTTTTTGTAAAATTCTGCAAATATCGTATGTGTAGATCGCCGATTCGCTGCAAGATTTTGACGGTATTCTCAAGAAAACATTATTTGGTATGCAAAATGAAAATGTGCAAAAGGAGATCAACGAATGTCTCGCAGATTTGACCGAAAAGCGAATGATACACTTCAGTGCGGTGAGTCGAGTTCACTCATTATTGGCGTCTGTTTGAATATGCTATCTGTGAAATCGGTGTTCTCTCTCATTTCAACCAATTTTAAAAAAATAGCTTCTCGTTTCTTTCTTTTCAAATTACGATTATCGTGTTTTTTCGAATTGATCATCCATCGCCACTTAGCCCCCTCCCCCCTCCCCCTTCCCCTCCCAAATGCGAATAAATTGCATTTTGACCTTTCTTAAGGACGATAAGGTAATAATTAATTGTTCTTTACGGTGAACACGTCAACATCTTTTAAATACTTATTGAAACTCATCGCTATGAACGTCTAGTTTATTTTCAGAGAAAGGCACATGTCGACACAACTTTTCATGTTTTGATCTAAAAAGTTAGAGCGAACTTTATGTAAGGTCGGATCAAGCTGACTAATCTGTGTGTTCGTTTCAATTCATTATGCTTACTTATACGAGGAAGTACGCATTAAATTTGTTCACCTTTTTTGATATTTGTTGTCTCGCTAAACCATTTCGAGTTGATATTTAGGAGGGCAGGTATTCGGTGACAGTATTAGGTGGTGCAGCATTTACAGCCAATATTGCACCACTCCAAGCTCTCGCCATCAATGCGACACTCATCGAAAATCTGTCCATGGTAGATATTTGTTTATTTTTATTTTTTTATTAAACCTTATCGGACTGTGATCTATTGGTTTTATTAAGTCCAATCGGATTGTGACACTTCATCGGAGATTTTTCTTTAAAAAACGAAAGAAGAGAATAATTAATAAGGAAACGCTACCGTACTTCAAGCTCTTGAATTTTGTTGTGTGTTTTTGCTCTAAGCTAATCGCAATAAAAAATAGGTATGTCTAAGAACTGTTTTATCGCGCCACTGGTAATTCCAACGTTTTAGGTGTTGTATTCATCGCTGTAAGGTTAAGAATTGAGCGGAAGAGCGAATGTGTGTATCAGTATATTTATATAATATTGAGGTTATTAGACCACTGGCTTTGGTGAAGCCCTCATCCTGTAGGGTATAAATAGCTATAAGTAGCTTTTAGGGCCAGAAGTCAATATACAATACTACTGGTTCATGAAGATATCACACTATAGCGATAATCCATCGAATGGCACTTCGTGTAATGTGGCTTATCATTTTAAGGGTATCGTGTTGTCTTCGCATTTCCATTTAATCTTTATCCTCATACCTTTCAATGTGGCAGTGGACGTGGACTGGAGCGTATTTTATGATGAAGTTTGTTTTTATTTATTTATTAGTTCGTTAGTGTTGAGACTCAAATGGAGCACCTTCTGTCATAGTCCCTTATCAATTCGGCATAGTTCTATCATGTTCCCTATCATTAGAGAATAACTCATTTGACGGATTGCTGTTCTATATATTCATGGATTGTTTGATTGTTTTTTTGTTGGGTAAGAGTTCTCTTATATTTTCGCGCCGCCGACCTCTCTTACTTCTGATAACTTCTTCACTAAATTACCCTTGCACTCTCCCGTCCGCTGACCTTATTGAAATTTGTGTACCATATATGTAGTTTGTGTCATAGAAAAGAATCACTGACCTCACAGTTTCACTGCTAGATGACCCTTAAAGAGGGGAAGGTGAATTTGGGAGGGGGAAAGAAGAATTGGAAAAAAATTAGTCTGGCGCGGATTTCAGAAAAGAAGAGAGTAAAGTTGAAGAGGTTTATGCCAGCTTCTACGTTCGCAAGAAAAGGGGTTTGATCGGTGGAGGAACGGATGAGGGAAAGGAAGACGGAGAGGGTGGTTGAATTCAGCGGCATACCCTAATTTGTTTTCTTTAAATTGCTCTTTAGTCCACCCCCCCCCCTCCGCTTCCTCTCTCCTCCCCTCGCTCCAGCGAAATCGCCTCCAATATTTTTTTTTCGGGTTCGCAGCCCGGCCGAGGTGCCATCCTTCTGTTCTTCCTATAGAATTCTTGTGTTCTCACTATTCTTAGACAAGTGAATTTTATTTTTTATTTTTGAATAAGTAAACTTAATTTTTTTGTTAAAGTATCGATCACTTTCGACAAGCGAACAGCAATTGTTGGGCACGATGGGAATTCAGGAGAGGTGCCTTGTGAAATACTTCGTCGAGAGGCCGAAGCTCGTAAGTAATTTTAGCAGTGTTGCTTCTAGAAGATTTCTGTATTGTAATCTGAAAAATTCATCGTTCATCTTTTTAGGCTGGAAAGAGTATCATGATGAGAACCGGCCAGTTTTTTTATATCTTAAGCTTGGAGTGTTTAACCCGCTAAACATATACTAGAATGGCAATTTTATCTTCTCTCCCCTCCTCATTTTTTTATTCAAAAAGAGGACTATGAAGAGATTCCATTTTCTCCCTCTCTTGTCGGAGCCATCTGCTTCTAAGGGGCTCGGACAAGAGAGGGAGAAAGTGGTTGTAGCTTCACCGTAACCAGATAGTTCCTCTTTCATCTATCCTTATTAGAGAGCAGGACAGAACAGTCTCATATATATCCCTATCATGCTCAAGCTTTATTTCACAATGACTTTTAAGGAAGCAGTTGGGTTATTTTGACGATGAGGTGCCTTGCTGTCTGTTAACAGCTTTAATGCAAACACTTAGCAGAACTTTTAACTCGTAGATTTTTTTGAGCTCGATAATTTATAACGAGCTTATGATAAAATTTTTGCTGTAAAGTATAAGCATATTTGGCCACATCACAGTTAGTCATTCGTTGCTGTGTTGCATAACATATATTTCGGAGATATGCGTCGAATATGGACCGAGAGTGCAGAAATCATGTTTATGGGTTCGTTGTTGTAAGCGGAAGAGACACTAAGTAGCGCGATTTGATTTCACGAAATTTGACTTCTGAAAGCTTTGCATTGTCAATCCGAGCATTCAGATTGTTGCCAGCTGGTAGTGTTTAAGTTTTATTATTAGAAGCACTTCATCGTAGTTCAGCAAGCAGGCGAGCCAGCTCTTCGTTTGTATATTGCGTTCATGATGCGACGAATATGGGACGAAGAATCGTTGTGGAGTGTAGCGGAACGTTTCCATGTACCACGTGGCTGGTTACAGTCTGTGCTCCAGTCAACATGCTCACAAGCCTCATCCATATCAAGATTCTCTGAAGTTAGCTGGCTACCAACTGCATTCGCCTTACATATTATAATAGTTTTCTTGCTTTTTTAAGGCATGTTATATGATATTGTTTATGACTGCCTAGGCTGTTGTGATGCACAAATGATCATCTTGAATAGTCGTAGCTCAAAAGAAAGTATATAGGAGAGATAGATCTGAAGCAACAAAGCGGAAGAACCATGTTATTGCAAAGAAGGCATCATGCAAGTGTTTTGAA
>JPKZ01002707.1:0-23140 GCA_000803305.1 Toxocara canis | reverse complement strand
GTCATATGCTGGTTTAGTTAACCACCTGTAACAGTATAATTAGTACGTTTCAGTCACCACATGAGGTTTCCTTGTAAGCTGCATACGTCGATTGAGCTTATATTGATCAGTTTAATTTAATCGTTTATTTAAAATCTGTTGGTTAATCGAACTTCATTCTCTTTACTTACACAGATTGTTTATTTTACTTCATTAATTGTGCTTTTATATAAATTTGAAATTTTTCTTATCATTTATCACCATGCATAGGACTAGATTATTCCAATTCCGAAACTTGCTTATGAGCGGAACTTTCAGCTTTGTCGAATTTGTAACGTTGTATATCTTTTTTCTTGGATTTCTTTATCTTTTTTTCCTCTTTTTTTCTTCCTACATCATTTTTCCCTTAAGCCATATGCCTCAAATTGGGATGCGGTTTGAGATTACCTTTGTCCACTAAGGAGAGAAGGAGAAGCTTATGTGTGTTCGTTATGATTCGAAGCCATCTACTTTGTTTTTCGATTCCGGGCCACATGGTTCATTAAAAAATGAAAGTGGTTGAGGAAATGGTTCAATATTAGGAATTGGTCTACCTGAAAAAGTAAGCGTTTGAAGGAATAAAGTAGTGGGATATTGGAAGTTGTTTCAGAAAGTGCCACAGCTATGGCCTTTGAAGCATCTGCTTCCTGAACTGGTGCAACGGTTACGTGACTGCTGTCAGCAAGAGTTGATACCGCTAATGGCTATTGACGGCGTGAAGAGAGGCAGGGCACGTCAGTTGTACGACTGTGGTGAGCACTCTTTAATGTGATTTTATTGTTACTGCTCTCCTCACTTTTACGGAGTTAATTAGTTCTTCATCTAAAGACCAAAGAGCGCAGTAAGTGTTTTTGTTGATTGCTGCCTCATCAGATTAAACGGGCACAGACCGATCGGACATGAAGACTTGGATCGCCGCTGGTCGTTTTTGTTAACACTTGCGATTAGTGCGATACTGTATCGTTGAGCGCATGCGCGCATGCCTTCTGCACTTTGACGAAACTGTTCCTTTTGTAGACGCATCTTTGTGCAAATATTCTTGTTTGTTTTTATCTATTAGGACCTTTGGCCTGTCAGGTTGCAGTAAATTCGTCCTTATCCTATATTAAATTTCCGACTTATCCTAACGAGAGTTGCATTAATAGCGATACTGAAACATGACACAGCAGCGTAACAACGGAAGCTTTAAGGAAGCATATATTACTGCAGTAAGAGTATATGAGGATGTATCGGTTGCTACGATCAAACTTAAATCATGAAACGTTCACATATATTGTTAAAAGATTCATTTAATGTGTGCTAATTGTCACTCTATTTTATTTAAAGGCTTCAAAACAGTGGGTGCGGTTGCATCAGTAGATCCAAATATGTTGGTTTCGATGGTGGAGCATCTAAACAGGCGACAGGCCAGGATGATCGTCAGTAGCGCACAGGTTCGTATTTAAGTATTAGACGAGATAAGGAGAGTTGTATCGTTGAGCGCATGCGCGCATGCCTTCTGCACTTTGACGAAACTGTTCCTTTTGTAGACGCATCTTTGTGCAAATATTCTTGTTTGTTTTTATCTATTAGGACCTTTGGCCTGTCAGGTTGCAGTAAATTCGTCCTTATCCTATATTAAATTTCCGACTTATCCTAACGAGAGTTGCATTAATAGCGATACTGAAACATGACACAGCAGCGTAACAACGGAAGCTTTAAGGAAGCATATATTACTGCAGTAAGAGTATATGAGGATGTATCGGTTGCTACGATCAAACTTAAATCATGAAACGTTCACATATATTGTTAAAAGATTCATTTAATGTGTGCTAATTGTCACTCTATTCATTTAAAGGCTTCAAAACAGTGGGTGCGGTTGCATCAGCAGATCCAAATATGTTGGTTTCGATGGTGGAGCATCTAAACAGGCGACAGGCCAGGATGATCGTCAGTAGCGCACAGGTTCGTATTTAAGTATTAGACGAGATAAGGAGAGTTTCGAGAAAAAAAGAGTTGGAGAAAGTTACGGATCACCTTCAGTGGAGAAGTCATGCAGTTTTCCGAACGGTGTATGGGGAATGACTGTTGCAGGGACATTAGGATCGTACCATCACTTATTTGTCCGTTTCATTCATGTCTCGCTTGCCGCCGTTGGGATAATAATTGAAAGTGTCTTTTCTCCATTTCCAGAACATAAGTTCCACTCGTATCCAGGAGGGTGAAGATTCAAGAGGTGTTCAGAAAGAATCAGTTGACTCGAATGAGAAATGCATATGTAACATCTTTAGTGGGGGTCGTAATAAACTGTAAGGTAGTGCCGTGTATGTGTATCTTACAATTAATCTTGTAATGAAATCTCTGACACAGCTAGCTGCTGCGCAGCACCAGTGCAGGTTCGTCCGCAGTGTGATTGGCTCTTTGCCATCGCAGTTATCAAAGTACAGTTGCAAGGCAGGATTACTTTTGCAAGCCGTTTATTCGTGATTGTCTGAATTCCAAAAATTAGACAGGTCTGTATGGCAACAAACGTTTCCAATTTTCGTCGAGTGAATTCCATTTTAGATAGTCCAGGTGGAATGTGAGTCTTATTGATTTCTTACAAAAGTATTTAAGTACCGTCGAAGCTTGCTAAATTATTACATGTTGTTGAGGTATGTAAATGACGGTCAACGATGTGTTGATGAATGAAAGCGGTAGCCCTTAATGAAGTCAGGTATTCATAACTCTCGGTGCTCCATAATACTCTGATTTAATCTAAATTTCGTTGCTATTTAAGTTACTGTTCGAGCGATCTTCATATGTTTAGTTTTAGAACAACGCTAACTCCGATTTTCTTTTCGTCTTCAACTAAAAATAACCCCCCATGCAATACTTAGCTTTAATCTTCATTCACATGAAGTACGGTCACCCCCATGCTATCTGCATAATTTACTGACCTGCATCTGCTCAGCAGCCTCTCTAAAGTACAACCGTTCATTCTACGCACATCCATTCATATCCCTTCAGCGGTGCCGAGTCCACCATCTTTACTGCTTTATTGTACAGGTTAAGAGGAGAAGGAAGAGTAGCATGAGTGATAAAATGTTTTTTGCTGAATCGTCGAACTGTGGAATCCTTTTTATAGATGTTGATTCGTGACCAAATTGCTGAAAAGGCTGAGGAAATGGAGCAACTTGGTGCGTCTATTCCGCAGTTTATATCTGAGCTTATGGGACGAACTAAAATGCAAAATCGGTAGCGATATACCTGGATCAGCCGCTCATTTATGGCCATCTTTAGGGTTCAGTATACCTCTCGATGAGTGCTTTCATTGCATAATTTGCAGTCGATTGTGATATCTCCCATTAAAATCGCTTGACCGCAACGTGCATAAGTGAATATTCCCTATCTCCATTACACCATTCCCAACCGGACGCTTGCATCTGCTATCTTGTGAATTGGCGCTGCTAGAGGAAGAGGTGTTGCAAGACAGAAATTCAAGATTTTTGTGACATGCAAAATTCTTCCCATAAGAGATCTGATTCCTAGACGGATTTTTTTTTCGTTTTTTAAGTGATCTAGAAGAGGGAATCGCATAGAAATACAAGTTCTCGAAGGTTTGCCCGGTTTCCCGAAATGTAGTGGATGAGTCGCCCATTTATTCTTGCCTCCTTTGCTTTTTTTCGTTTCGCATTAGTATGCATAGTATGCATTCCGGTTCATCGTCAGTTAATGTCGTTTGCCAGTTTCATAGGATAATGACCGACCTGTTGAGTGGCCCTGAACCGGTGGTTACTGGAAGGGGAAGAGAGCCTTTGATCAGTTTTGTTTGTTTGTTTGTTTGTTTGTTTGAATGTCTTTGGATTAAATGCTCTCCCTATAGTTTGTAGAAGAAGAGATCCTCATAGATTTATAACTCACAATCTGTTTGATATGCCTGTACACAGAAACTTTGAAGATGCTTCTGGCATGGTTTGACACATTTAAATATCTTTCCGTCATTGAAGATTTCAATAGTTTGCCGTAATCAGCTTATTTCGAGGAGCTTGACTTTTTGATTGTTTCCTTGAGCATCGTTATGTTCTTTTTTTTGTTAATCGACCTTTATAGCTGTGGATATTACTTGGGAACTTTTTTTTGACGACTTCAATCGACTTTGTTGTAAGAATGGCTTTGTTCCTTCCTTTGCGTGTTATACTTCAAATTGTTGTTTTTGTTCTCATCAGCGAACTAATCATATTTTTATTGATAGCATTTATGATGTAGAAATGGACCGGAACAGCATATCATATATCTTCGAATAGAAGCCAGGCAGAGGAAAAATTCCTGCTTTTTGCGCGGCTTTTGTTTTTCATGGCTTTCGAGAGAAAAACTAAATGTTTAGCTGCTAAAATTTTTCCACATAAAATATTCATATATTGTTGGCATCGCTGATTAGCACAAGCGTATACACAAGCCTATTAGCACCGTATAAGAGAATTATGGGTATCGTATCGCTTTAAACTAATCGGAATTCACGTAATTGATTGCATAAAGTGATATAAAATTTTGGGCAACTTATCTACGTGGTGATATTTTTCTTCGAACACAACTTCTATATAACCAATTGTGGCATCGTTTAGCATCTCACTTGTCCCAGTCCTTAAAATATGCGGACGATGGTTGAGGAAAACGATATAACAACGAAGTTGCTTCTCTTACTTTAATTTTTGTTGCGCAGTTAGGCTGCTTAATAAATAATAATAGCAACAATGTTGGTGTGGGATTCCGATACTTTCATTCGATCCCCGCAACTATGCATATTTATCTTATGTATATGCTGCTTTTGAGTGGTTCGGGGCATCGGCGTAATCAATTTCGTATATGTTCAATAAATAATGAAGCATCAATAATAATGCACGATGCAGTTTACGTGGATTTGACCAGTCTTATGAGTGTTATCGAGTTCATTTTGTCGACATTTTGCGTTCGGGTTGAATTATGGACGCCACAATGCGTTGTATTTTTCAGTATTTGTAAGTATTCTTTGAAAAAGTTTTTGATTGTTCGGAGCCAAAATGCCGGTATGAATATTGGAGAGCATCATGAATACCCTTCAATATCATGAATACTTTCAATGTTATGCATCAATTTTGTTTGTGTTTTTATGAGACGTTTTATAGTCAGTCGTCAATTCAGATGTGTTAAGCATTTGATATATGCATATTGCGCTCATTTATTATGGCTGTGAATTGAGGGCATAAATAATAACGATTGAAATCGATAACAATAAAAATAGTAATAGTACAAAAGCGGAAATTAATATTGGTTTTTTGTTACGTATGAGAAAATTTGGTGTTTGTTCATCATCATCAACGAGTTTCATTTTACCTTTTTCACGATCATATTCAAATATTACTTTCACTTTTTCGGTTGATTGCTCATCCGGAGGGCTGAAAAGATCGACAATGTTGAGATGCGAAATAGGTTCGGTTTAAAGAAAGTAAGATATTAGCAACGCTTATAGTTTAGCATGAATGGCGTATGTGACGTCTCTATAGGCAAACGACAAGAAAGTTCGTAGCAACGATTGACAATTGTAGAAAAGGAATTTTTTTCTTGCTATTGTTTTTCTTTCATAAAGTAAAATCATCCGACCCCCCCAAAAAAAATAAGCTTTAAAGGTAACCCTCAGGAATATTTTCTAATTGAAAAATATGATTCGCATGCATTCATTTTTGTTAAAAAATTTCAATATCCCATCTAATATAATTTTTATTTTCAAAATAAACGGATGTTGGCTTGGCCAACTTATTGAGGGCCAACACTTCATCATTTAGGGAAGCTCTAATGTTTAGCCATATTGATCGAGATACGAGTAGGTAAGACGACGTGTCAGTGCCATTTTCCTATTCGTGGTTTCTGTGTCTACGGTCGGAAACGGTGGTTTTAACATCCGCTTAATGTTTTTTCAAAACTTTATTGACACAAATGTGTGTTATAAAAGGTGTTTAAAGCTCATAAATTCCCTATCCTACATCCTCAGGATTGGATAATATTAGATGGCCAGAGGATTGCTCAGTGAGCCGGAAGGAACGTTGCCGAGTAAAATAGCCTAACATATAGCTCATATAAGGCCGGAGTCATATATCCCAACTAAGTTCACTGCCGTACGTTTTCGATGTGAATCATTTACTAACTAATTACAAGTTATTTTTGCGATACATTCCCTTTTCCACACTAAAAATGTGACAAGAATGGGACTGTCGGGCTCATTCAAACAGATTCGACATTAGCTGGAAGTACTAAAGAAGAGAGCACACTATCCAAAGACAAACCTTAGCACAATAGTTGGCGGAGGCGAGCGTTGAGTTTTCGAGTGTTGTTTATCTGCCGGCAGAAGTGGCTGTTTGCTGGGTGAACACGACGGTGAAGGCTGACAGTGTTCGTTTCTATAAAGCATAATTAATGAAATAAAAGCAGATGGGCTTCTGAAATTACAGTTTGAACCTTTTTTGGTTATTATCTCACCAATAGTTGACAGTGCCTTAAAAAGAGCGTGAAAAATTAAATAGGGAATATCACAATATTAATTCTGGATTTGTGATGTCAGCTGCCGTCCACTTCCCCCTCCCCCCCCCCTTCACCCCTCAGAGTAGGAAAGTGTTTAATGTAGAAAAAATTTAGTTTCGCTTGTTTTCTTTTCGCAACCTCTTTCTTTTCAAATGATCATTATGACACAACTTGCCGTCCTTCAACTGTACCATCAATTTCAACTTCACAAACAATGAATACCAATCCCAGGCTTAAATGTAAAACTCACTTCCTAATAACGGCTTCATTAATCGTGTCTTTTGGAATATCATAACCTCCTGTAGCGCGGCTTCTCGAAGAGGCGGAAGCTTTCACGGTTGTCGATAACCTTTGATAAATTCTCGAATTCTCAACGTCATTTTCCAACACTTTTGGCTTATTGTATTCATGTTTCTTCCTCAGCTTCTCATCGAATACCTTTTTATGGTTGTCCGATTCTGTTACGATATGTTTATGGTGTTGTGATGGTTTGTCGTAGGGATGATGTGATTTCGGCTTAGCAGATGATGATGGTACTTCAATTTCAGCATCAAAGCTCATTTCCTGAATTAAATTAAAAACATTAAAGATTAAAAAGATGGTACTCATAATAAAGAAATACGTTTTACAATGTGATTCCCTACTACACATATGCTTTGTACAGAAAATATTGCTATATTACGCTTCTCTGTGATCTTGTAGAGCGCTGAATGAAACCTAACAGTTATTTATATGATCATGAAACGAGAACAAGTAATTAAATTTGTGGCATAACGAAAAAAAGAGGAGGTCTCGAGAACACGTTGAGAATTGGACTTTAGAAATTGTCTCGAGAACAAGTTGAGGATTGGACTTTGGAAATTGTCTCGAGAACAAGTTGAGGAGAGAGCTTTGAAGGTTATGTTGAAGTCGTGCAGAAGTTGCGGAAAAGTTGCCTTTTTAACAGTAAGATGCAGCCATTCAGAAATGAATGGCTCTGGCTGGCTGTACGATACGCAGCCGATCAACTGATTCAGGGAGTACATTTCGCCTTTCATCTCGTTCTTAACTCTTCAGCCCGCCTCCTTCCTCCCCCCTCCTCCATCTCACCCTCTTTGCATTATAGAAACCGTACATATCTCTTGGTTAGATTTTATGACATTACTTCTTTAAGCTGTACATAGCACTACAGAAGAAATTCTATCGATGAATTACGATTTCAGCATAAATACTAAAGTTGCAACAACCCGAAATGGCGTGTTCCCATGCAAATGAGAAAGGCGAACACCAAATGTACCATACAAACTTCAGTAGATTGTTGATTGATGTTATAATTGAAATTCCAAACGCAACTTTGTAATGGCATTGCTCATACGCACAAGTATATATACATATATGTATATATATATATGTATATATATATGTATATATATACGCATATATATATGTATATATATATACTTGTTATTCTGTTTTAGCCACAGCTTGTTATCTACGAAAATGAATGTTACTGTTCGTTCACAGTTCTTTACTGTACAGATGGTAACGTGAAAGGTTGAACACTGTGCGTGTTATGCACATGAACGGCTCGGTTAATTGTGTAGATTAAAATTTTATTGGAGAACAACACAGCAATACTGCTCATACATATATTTTCTTCAGCTGTTCTTTGCAAACTTTAAACAGCATGTTTACGGAAACAGTTGCATGATAGTGCAGCGGACTATGTGAAAAAAAAAAGAAAAGAAAATGAAGAAATGCGCATACTAAGCACTCGGGGAACGAATGCTATTCACAGGGGCATCGAAACAAAAGGGCGGAGGTGGAGGAATCGGAGGGGGACCAGGTGGGGCATTACGACCCCCACGGGTTTAGAATGGCAAACAGACCAGTTCGAATGGCTTGCGAAAGCTCATCAACAGTGCAGAGTTGATGTGCGTGTACCCAACCGCTGGTGGATTTCAGAGACGCCCCTGGCAACACAGCATGTCCGCCTTTCATGTCTACGGCTCTCATCAAAAAAGGCTCAATATCGCTCAAACCGAGCACGTTTGTTAATCGAGGCGTAGTTGAATTACTTGTCATACTAAATGTGCAACTAAAAACAATTGTGACAACATTCAGCTCAGTGTAACAAACGAGTGGAAGAGGAAACGAGAAGAGAAAACTGGGGAAACGAAAGGAGAAAAAACAACTGAGAATCATGCTTGGGCGCTACCGGGACCTGCGCTTTGGCTATTCGGCCTATCAAATCGGTTGGTTCCATGAATATTCAAAAATAATCATAACTGCATGATACCTTACCTTGAATACCTTGAACAAGGTAAGGTATCATGACAATTTTGTTACAAAATGTACAACCATTTGCACAATAATTCTGAAAAAGATTCATTTTTCCGCTCAAACGCCTACTTCGATCGCTTTCGAAATGCGTTAGCAAATTGTGGATAGGAATCTGTGATTGTTAGTTGTCCGCATCTCCTCAAAAAGTGCACATATACTCGCATGAAAATTGATACACTCAAGCACGCAAATTTTTTGTATCAAATTTCATAGCTCTGATCTCAGCAGTTCTCCGCCTAAAGCTATCGGGCTAATATGCAGCCGTGTGCACATCCACAAATGCATACAAACAGAGACCGATATCGCCATAACACCTATTGCAAAATGCAAAAATTGTCGAAAAAAAGCATAGAAAATATTCGTCCATCGTATCTGAGCGAAAATGGAGGAGTGGTGACGGTTAGGGTGAGCATTCGTTAAGGTAGTTTTTGGTAGTTGTCAATCGACAGATTGAAGGGATGCGGAAATGAAAAAAAAAACGCACGCTCGAATGCATTCTGACATGATTGTATGTGAATGGAAGGCAGCCAGACAAACGAAAAAGCATTCAACCGATATCACAGATCTTCAACATCACAAACCGCGGACACGAACTCTAGAGCGTTGAAAATCAAATACAACTTACTGCTTTCCATAGTTGTCACAAAACTCTTACCAATTCGCATTACAAAAACTGGCAATACATACTACAGGGTTGCTAGAAGCAGAGCAAAAATGTGAAAGGTAAGGTTGGTCTATTTAATGCGCAAAAATTTGCAACATTTGCTAAGGCATATATTTGCGTGAGTCCTCAACACTTTTTTGAAACGAAAAAATCGAATATTCTGCAGCCAAATCCCTATTCGATTGCCGAACTTAAAAATGACGGTGCGACACGTTCCTAAAATCTCAATTTGCGAACAACTAGTACGCTCGCTTTGTTCCTTTGTTGGTATTGCGAAGGGAAGGATGCAAGAACTGCTGTACCCTCCTCCTTCACCCACCCCGCCGCCCTTTTCCTTAGCACCATGAAGTTAAGTGTTCGATTCTTTATGGAATTTTTTGAATTTTCTTAAGCCATGGAGGTGCGGAAAACGATCTCTCAATCAAATCAGCGTCCACTAGTAGAACACAGTTACAATGCCCATCAAAACTCAACCACCAAATATCGCTTTTAAATCGCAAGGGCTACTCATCTCTCCACATTCGAAACTTTGGTGATTTTGGTTGCTCTCTTTTTGTGCTCATTTCTGTCGTTCTTAAGTAAAAGCTGTTCTTTGCTCTCTTACTTTCCCCCTTTCTCTCTCCGTCCCTCTCTCTCTCCCTCTCATCTAATGCATTTTCACTTGATTGCGCACCGTTTATGAGGAGCGTGAAAAATGGTTTTGAATGAATAAATCGAGAATTGAGTGCAACGATGCAAAATAAATTTGGTCGAGTGCCTCAGTTCAGTTGTTCCGGCTAACTTGTTTTCTTTACTTTATGCGCACGGTTCGTTCACCTATACAAGTAACAACGACAAACAAGCATGCAATCTTCCCTATATAACGCTTCTGCATAGATGACCACTTGTATAAGTTCAATCGTGCGGTCACCAAAGAACGCATGATTCTCGCTTGGTTTTTCGAATCTCCTCAAAAAGAAGTCTTGCGGTTTCACTCTTGATGAGTTTTTGAGAGGAATCTTTATTCAGGATATTATATGTTTCGTGGCACTCAAGGAAATGACATGTACCTAAAATGTAAGTAATTCATATAATTGCTGATAAACAGAAAATTTCACCACTGGACTATGCTGTATAGGAAGATGATATTCTAATCGAAATGCATGAGCTTAATTTTTGGTGAGGTGTTAGGAAAAGAGGAAGGCTATATTCATGGATGATCAATCCCGATGGGGTTCGATAATTGCCAATTTTTGTAACACAAAAGAGTGGCGTTTTATGTGCGTATCTTGTTGACCATTCGAACTAAACATACATTGGCTGATGAATTGCTAACGTTGTCGCTGAAAAATTAATAGGCAATTAGCGAGAAATCGGATGAAAATCTAATAGCGTACACGTAGCGACATGATCGTGAACATTGACCTACACGAATGTAATTACTTGCCAGGTGGGATCATCATTAATTAGTGGTCCACAGTGATTAGTGATTAGTGGCAAGGTGGTCCATAAGAAGTTTGATCATAAGGAACCTTCGTCATTCTACAAAAAAAAACCAAAAAGACCACCATTTCGAAACTCGAACTCAAAACGCTTTCTCTCAGAGCTTAAAGCGCTTAATCTTTGGGATGAGGTGCTTATTGTTCCCCTCATCCAACCATATCATGTCCTTGTAAGGCGGCTCGTTCAGTTCCATTTTTGGCTGTTAACAATCCGTTCTATTCTTTTTTTCTTCTTCAGATAGCTGAAAATTTTGACTCCGAAAATGGGGTATGTCTACTTGCTTCTTTCGTATCAGTTCACTTCCTCTTCTTTAATCTTTTTTAGAAAAATCTCTTCTTTTTCTAAACCTCTTTTCACAAATTCCCATTTTCCATATCGTCTAACAAATTTCTACAAGTGCACTTCTCTCTCTCTCTCCCTCTCTTGTTTATATAGTGGCGTTTTATGTGCGTATCTTGTTGACCATTCGAACTAAACATACATTGGCTGATGAATTGCTAACGTTGTCGCTGAAAAATTAATAGGCAATTAGCGAGAAATCGGATGAAAATCTAATAGCGTACACGTAGCGACATGATCGTGAACATTGACCTACACGAATGTAATTACTTGCCAGGTGGGATCATCATTAATTAGTGGTCCACAGTGATTAGTGATTAGTGGCAAGGTGGTCCATAAGAAGTTTGATCATAAGGAACCTTCGTCATTCTACAAAAAAAAACCAAAAAGACCACCATTTCGAAACTCGAACTCAAAACGCTTTCTCTCAGAGCTTAAAGCGCTTAATCTTTGGGATGAGGTGCTTATTGTTCCCCTCATCCAACCATATCATGTCCTTGTAAGGCGGCTCGTTCAGTTCCATTTTTGGCTGTTAACAATCCGTTCTATTCTTTTTTTCTTCTTCAGATAGCTGAAAATTTTGACTCCGAAAATGGGGTATGTCTACTTGCTTCTTTCGTATCAGTTCACTTCCTCTTCTTTAATCTTTTTTAGAAAAATCTCTTCTTTTTCTAAACCTCTTTTCACAAATTCCCATTTTCCATATCGTCTAACAAATTTCTACAAGTGCACTTCTCTCTCTCTCTCCCTCTCTTGTTTATATTTTTAACATTCCACTTCTTAGCTACTACTTACATGGACGTGAGAAGGAGCCCTATAAACTAGTACAGGAGCACTTGACAAGAACGTGACTAGGAAGTAAGTGAGCGAATAAAGTGTAAGAGGCAAGTGTTGATAAGTGAATGCATAAACGAGAGGCAAAATAAGCAGAAAAAAACAACTTACGCGATCGTACCGAAATCCGATCGGATACGACAATATAGGATTGATAAAGCTCAACCAAAATTTAAAAAAAAAAATTTCTAATTGTTATGTATAGTCCGAATGAAAACAACATTGTCGAATCACTATATATGTGTTGAATGCAATAAAGACTAACTTACTACGGAAACATTCTCAATAAAACATTGTTTTTTTTTTTAAATTTTATCCTATAAATACTGCAATTTTTTAAAGTACTCAAAAGAACTGACAATTAGCCTTCATGATTTGTTATTAGAGCGTTAACGAGCAAATGCTACCATCACCACCCGTTCGATCGATCACCGAACAAATCATCGTTTCCATTTACTCGTTACAAACTGCTTCAATACTATCAACTAGTGGGTCTTAGTGCTGCACTATAAGTGATCAACTTTTCAACAATTCGATATACATCCAATATATGCATATATATGAGTGGAAGAGAGGGAGAAGCAGAATTAATAAATTGCTTCCAATGCGATCCTTTCATGGAACTAAATCCCCTTCAGCGAATTGGACATTAGCTTGAATTTAATTTAAAAAAAAACTATTCTAAAAATTTTTTTAGACTCACAATTGATATTCCACAAACGAGAATGGTTGTATGGCCTAAATAAATTAGGACTGAATTGTGCTGAAGATCAACTTTAAAAAAAATGATGAAATGAAAATTAAACGGATTCCCGTAGATGTCAATTTAGGTACTCAAGGTTGAAATTGGCTCTAGTTTTTAAAACAGAAAATCAGTGAAAGCATTTGTAGGGTTTCCAGGAGGCTAGAAAAAAAAAAGAAAAGAAAATTATTTCCCGAAATTTTTCCCGATGAAAATCACCCGAAAAAAATCCGTAAAACTTTCTTCAGCATTGCTTGAAGAACAGGAATGGAATAATGGGAAAAAAACTCTTTTGTGGTATGCCAACGTTGCTATTATTTATTCAAAAAAGAAAAAAAAAGTGATTTTAAAGGTCAGTGAAGAAGATGAATTGTTTTTTTTTTTAAATTTGGAATGCCTCTTCATGTGCACTGATCTCAGCGATCTTTAGCTGTTTTGTTTTTTTTACCGCAGCATTCGACTCATTACAACTACAAACTACAAAATAACCTCGCATCTAGCTACGAATGTTGTTGGTCTTACAGAGGCGTTAAGAACTAAAAATTCAGCACGGTAGATGTTTTAAGTGTGTTCGCTGAACTCATCTACATGCCTAGAGCATATTAAAATGTCTCGAGCTTTCGAGCACAACTAGCCAGCCAGCCAACCAATCAGTCAGCTGCATCGAACGTTTTAGCATGGGCCTATTTCGCGTTTGTCACCTGCACTATGAGTTACCTAGGGCAGCTTATACGTAAGCACTGCACAAAAATCGCTGCTAGAACATTGATTGTGTACTCGTCAACGCAAAGAAAACAAAAAAGCGAAACGAATTCGCCTATTTCTCCTTTTTCGCTCTCTACATAGAAACGAACATTCGTCGAAGGAAGAGGTGATTGCCTAATGTGCTTGTCCATCTCGGTTAAGCGATCACTGTTCACGTTCAAATCTTTGTGCTTTTTCATCAGCGTTTTACGTTTACTTTGGGAACACGCATGATGCAAATGTCACTGTTTTCTGAAAAAAAAGTGACACCTGTATGTTCTCGTCGAAGAAACCTGCGGCATACATAGCTTTTTTTGCTTTGGTTTAACTTTTCTTTAAATGTCACTAAAAATTCGTTATGATGTTCACCTGCAAATGAGCAATACTATGTCGTTTGTGCCAAACATATACAGCATGAAAATCACTACATGCGTTCATGATCTCAACGTTTTTATCACATTACACTTTTGGCAAAAACAAACGCGGATACGATATATATGTACAGCTGACAACCATGTCCACGCATGATTGTTCTGACCAGTTTCGGAACGCCTGGTGGTTATCCTGCTGGCGATCCATTGGGAAAGCAGCCGGGAATCGAACCCAGGTCTTCCCGCGTACGAAGCGGAAGCTCTACCACTGAGCTACTGCCCCCAACATATATATATATATGGTTTGCCACAAACGATATAGTATTGCTCATTTGCAGGTGAATATCATAACGAATGTTCAGTGACATTTAAAGAAAAGTTGAACCAAAATAAAAAAAAAAGCTAACCTTATATGGATAGCAAAGACAATGCATCCATATGTAAAATGTACGACTCTCTGTATTTTTACATAAGCATGTTTTTCTTTTCGTTCACCTAGAAGCTAAAAGAGAAATGAGAGCCTCAGTGGAAGAGAGAGAGAGGGGAGCATCGAAGGCGCAAACACAACCGACTGCCGAAGAGGATATTCAAGATAGAAATGACAAAAACTACATAGACGTTGGTGTCGTCTTTTTTTCTAGTGCCATAAAAAATTCGCCACGATGTTCAACCGCAAAGTGGTTACGAGCAGCGTATGAATTAGCTACCACTTGAATGAGAGGGTACTTCTCGATGTAACTCTTGATGATTCACCATGCACCCATTATGCACTCATTGCGTGCATATTTTGAAAATTTTTAAAATCGAATCTTAGTAAATTTCGAGTTCTTCCGACCTCAAGTTCATATCAAACTATCAAATTAGGCTAAATTGTAGCAAGCATTATGATTAGATCAAACTACATATGCCAGGCTATGATAGTTCTATTTAGGTATAATATGTGGACCTTAGGTCTAGTTATGATACGTTAGTTTAACTCAGGCTATACTAAGCTAACATAAGCCAGTTCAGGCCACCTAAGTTAACAGTTTGTAATTCCATATGCGTTTAGTTCTAGAACTCGAGCTATTGAAGGTTTAGTTGAAAAAGTTTTGCTCGTATATTTGCTTTGAAGTGAGACCGAGTTAAGTGAGTTATTGATCTGCTCAATAAGATTTCGTTGTGTGGCCATGCATGGTTGTTTTGGAATGCTATCGCTGCACCCATCTGTTGTTTGAGTGCACACATTGAGCAGCAGGCCCGCTTTCCAGCATGAATATCACTACATGCGTTCATGATCTCATCGTTTTTATCATGTTACACTTTTGCCAAAAACCAACGCGGTCACGGTACGGTTACGATACTAAGGTTACGGTCGTCAATGTCAGCCATACGTCAACATGATTTCAATGAACATACAGATGAACTTCACGCATTGAAAGGCTGCTTCGCAACTTAACTGACCTAAGTAATATATAGTAGGGCTTAACTGATCTAGATAATTTATAGGACTTCTTTTGCTCTAAAAAAAATTTCGCTTAACGTTCGTTTGCTCTAAGACCATATATCACCATTATTGCGCATTTGGTTTGTCCCTGGTTATATTATATGACTATGGGGGTACTTTAGAAAGAATCACCGTGATTATGATCGGGAAATGAATCTTTTGTATAAAATCTTGTTGTTTGATGCTTATCCATGCCGCAGTTTTAATCGCAAATTTTGTTATCTGCACTCATTTTTAGTCGACGAATTTGTTACAATTTTCGATTAACATAACTTTTCGAATTAGTAAACATCATTCATTGATTGTGCAATATTACAGTGATGTCTGAGTTTGTAAAATAGTATTAGCGAATTTTATTCGCAACGTATAATGATTTTAAAATTAATATAAATATTAATGCATTCGTTTGAAAAAAAAACAATACTAGCACTAGAAATGAATATTATTAATCTCATTGGGTAATAATAACCGTACGGTTTTTTAAAAATATTTTGGCACTTTGGTGAAATATTTCAGTACTTCGTTGAAATTTACGCAGTATATAGGAGGAAAATAAATTCTGAAAACAAAAAAAAAGAAGCTGATAGTAGCGTTTACCGAAGCAAGGAATGAAATATCTCGATAGAACGAATAAAACCTAAATGATCAAATCGGTGTCTGTTTTATAATTCTCACAATTTCTCAAAGATAGACGAAACGGTTTGAAAAGGATGCAAGAGAAACACTTAAGGGTGTCTATCAATTTCAAATTTATCAACTTTGATAACGCTGACTGCAACAGTTCCGGAAGGAGGATATAGGTAAGCACATAAATATGCCTGGACATCACATAACCAAATTGCCACATTGCACACAACCATACAATTGTGTGCAACGTGCATGAAGGCCAAACAAAAAGAACTATGGGGTGCAAGGTAAATTTCATTAGCGGAAATGTGCATTGGAAAAGCATTCAATCGAAAAGCCACAACAAATGTTTCGAGCATTGTAGCAACTTCACACACACAAACACACGAGTATCGTGGCATTAGGTGCAACTTCAATTCTCTGTCCTTCCGCTCTCTCCCTCTCTCTCCATCTCTCTCTCCCTCTCTCTCTCCTGCTCCACTTCGCATCGGTGACATCATTCACCTAAAAGGTCGACGAACAAAGCGGTTGATTGGTAAATTGAGAAAGCGTTCGCGGAAATGCGTTCGTGCGTATTTCCGAGTAGTACATGAATGTTCGGTATGTAGTGATGTCAATTCATAATGTAAAACTAAGCAGATTTGATAGCGGTCAGATTAGTGATTAGTGATTATCAGTGCTCATTAAAATAGCACAATTTTCGGTAGAGTTTTCCGCAACGATTTTTTTCGTTCTAATTTGTCTCTCAAAAACTGTTTACTTTTGCGACAATTTTGCTTACACGTTTCCATTCGCTATGGCACCCACATAATTTGGAATATTTCGATGAGCTATTATGAGATCAACAAATGATAAATGATAAAAATGATAAAAAATGTTATATCGGAATGAGTTTTATCATTTTAAAAAGAATTTTTTATTTTGTGTAGAATGTTCCATATTAACAGCTGATCATTCAAAAAACGGAAATATAGCACAGGCCGAGAAGTTATAAGGTTCAGTTTTTTGTTTTAAAAAAAACATTTTAAAATCAAATGTTTCGCAGATATTTTTTAACACCTTAGAAGATATCAATCGTCGTTTGCGGAAAAAAAGAAAAAAAAAGAAAACTGGAAAATGTTTCAGTCAGAACGACAATTTTTTCTATAAAATCTTCTTAAGCAGAAATAATTTCATCCTTCGGAGTGCTTCTCTTCAAATGTGCCATAATAATTGTGCATTATCATCATCTTTCTCTTAAATGCTTTTTTTTCGTCTTTTATCACAAAATTTTTGCAATATTTCTAAACGTCAACTATAAAATCCTTTATTGTTAACCATGCATAGTCAACACGCAAAACGAAATAAATATTTGCGGCCAATTTCTTTTTTTTTTGCGCGATTTGCAAAAGATTATTCTCAAACGATTTCAAATCGTCGAAAATGAATGATGAAGGATGCATCAGTGGCAAACGGTACAAGCTTAACGGCAAAGTAAAAGAAATCTAAAAGGCGAAACGACGAGAGAGAGAGAGAGAGAAAGACAGAGAGACAGCATATGACATGAAGGGCACGAGGAGAGAACGCACATGGACTGTTTGTATCTAAGCCGAGCGTATATTAATGATTTTTTGAAACGACAACTCATGAATAATAAATTAGGAAAAGAGCAAAAAATATGACGCAGATGCAACGATAGCATTTTATTTTCAAAGAACGAATGCAGCGAAGAAAACGATAGAGAAACGAGTAAACGAGTAAGACGTATGCTTGGACGGTATAACAGTAAAATACAAGCAAAGATTGGTTTGAAGACGATTATGATAATTTTGGTTGTAAAGGAAGTATTGCACCTCTGATGAAAATGGCGCTCCGTGATGAAATGATAGAGCATGATAACGAAATGAATTCATCTTATGAGTGAGAATTCTGGCTAAAGACGAAGAACTCGCGGAAGTTACTAAGTATGTGATCACTTAGTCGAATTAATACAACCTCATGGGTGCCGTTCACTGTCGATATCTTGGCTCCGAGCGACCTATCTGTTCGTTAAGGTTTTTTTTCTAAAAACGATTTTCCACGGGGATGCAAGTTTTCTTGAGAAATTATGAAGAGCACGGCAGGTAAATGGTTTCACTCTCCAAGAGACAGGAACAGCATTTCCTCTTCGTTCCCCTTCCCTTAGTAGGCGGAACAGCGGTAGAACCACTCTGCTCATTGAACTTGCAGCTCACAGTGCGTTACGTAAAGCTTTCTGCATATCCCCAAAAATATGCCGTTACAGGAAAATGAGAAGTGCAAAATGAAAAATGGCCGGAAAAACAGACGTGCGCATAAGATAATGCGTATTTCTGAAAAGATGAATGCCAAAATTACGGGGATACCTAAAAAATTTATCTAATTAAAAGAGAGCCACTTTTAGCTGCATCCGCGGACATCCTGCGTTGAAAAAAGTGATACAATCATTGGTGCTGAATACAATCGTAGTGTTTTCTGAGGCGTTCATAAATAAAAAGAGATACTTTTAAAAAACTTGCTAACTTGCCTTGTTTTGATCATGCTCAAGTCTTCCACAAATCTATACGCTCTCTCTCTGCTATTCGAGCATTTGCTAACGATGAAGCATTTCAAAAATCTGACCTGACTGTGAAACAAAAATGCACGTATAGAAAGAAAAAGAGTAAGCGCAGCTAGCAGATTAGCTGCGCATCATTTTTTTCCTACAAAGATCGGAAATCACTGAAAAAACTGCTGTGGATTTAGGTCACTCTGATCTACACTACCGGACTATTTCTAGACTTTTTTGGAACCGATAAGTCCAAACTGGGAAGACGTTATAAGCGCTTATGGATAAAAAAAATCTTATTGCGTTTTGCGACCGCTTCGACTGAACCTTAACTGGGGTGGTAGAGAGAAGCTGCAAATAGGTGCCACGGGACTGACGTGATATGCACGCTAGCGACTCACCCATCAAATCAGCCAGTGTCATAAACAACTCGAAAACGGTCAAAGTTCAAGTTTTATCCAACTCGACCGCTCATACAAATCTTGCACTGAAGATTCGATTCTATGCATTTGGCAAATTAGCATTTGTAAAACGCAACACGACGATATATGTATATATATATATGTATATATGTACACGTGTATATATATATACATATACGTATGTGTGTCTGGCCGGTAGCTTCAATTTGGGAACCGATGAAGCTAGTGTTATGGGATTTGGCAGGCAAGGTCTTTTAAAATGCTGCAAAATATCTGAATGTATTTTACCATCGGTCGAATCACAGAAAAAAGAATCTTCAGTGGAAAGTGCTACCGAGCGATCGGGTCAATCAAAAATTGAACTTTCATCATTTATGAACAAACAGTTTGTGCAACCGGCTAGTTTGATAGGTGAATGACAGAAGTGCATATCATACAAGCAGCACTTTGGCATGCATTTCCACTTGTTCTGCAACTCCACCATCGAATACGAGTTCGACCGGTCTCAGAATGCATGAAAATTTTTTAAAATCCTTTAAATGACGTATACGTTCTCTCTGACGGAGTGGACGATCTGGCTTAAAACTGGACGCAGAAGATGACCCTAGGGCTTCTATTCAATCCAATTCAATTTCTAAACTCTTAGCTTCATTGCGCCCAGATTTGGGTTCATCCGGCAGACAGATAGACACATATATACATAAATACGCGTAGACATGGCGCCGACATCACGCGTTTCACAAGCTGCAGATTTGCCAAAGCGCATAAAGACAGATCTTTAATTGAGGTATGCCGAAAGGTCAAAATATGAAACTATGGGTAGTTTATGAAGGCCGCCGGTCCGATGAGTGCAGCTGTCGAAGCGCATATTATGCCAGTCGCCTGCCATGCACTTCCGTTTGTTTTTATACAAGTGGAAGCCGCGCAGAATAAATTTTATCGTCCTCATCGACTTCTCCACGCGACAAATGTTTACGAAATGCTGGAAGGAAAGCTAGCTTATCTCCTTGTTAATATGAAGGTTTTGTCAAAAGTTCCTCTGCAGTCACAACTTAAAAAATGCAGCGTGAGCATAAAACAATGAAAATTAAAAAATTCTCTAAAGTCTTCGAAAGATGGTGTCGCCAAAATCTCTCAATTTTTCCCTTGGAAAGCTCCGCCAGTCCTACAAGGAGAGGAGGTGAACGAGTTGAGGGTAGAGAAGAAAAGAGAGAAGCACAATCCAACTGATATTCACGTTCGCCTTCTACTCCAGCTGTACAAAGTATACAAATTGTAAAAAAAGGAGGCACCTCATCAGTATCGATTATCATCGAGGTATGAGGTACCTTGACGACGTTAATTATATCTAAATGTATGAGGAATTAAATGAAATGGATCAACTCGAAAATTTAAAATCTTCATGCCGCAAAAAAAATCTTTTGAAAATCTGAAACAAGCATCGATTACCTACGATCACTATCTAAATAAGTATGTGAGAAAGTTGGGTAAAGTGGAAACGCTGAAAACTGCAAAAACAAAAAAATGTATTGTGACTATGTATAACTGTCATTTAAACTTTTGTTCCAATCAGTTTTGTTACATCTCTGTCAATTTTTTAGAGTCTCTTTGGTTCTGTTGTATATTCGTTAAAGTGAAAAAACTTCATTGTATTACTCACTAGTTAGCATAACGTATATAGCATATATTCGTATAATGTGATAATTGCTAAGAATGTGATCTATCGTTATGGAAGAAACGATCAATATTTCGATCACTGAGATATCCAATTTACTGGAAAAAAGTGGAATGAAAAATTACTGTTTGATGAATTAGTACGTCGAATTTGTAAAGCTGACGTTTAGGTAGCCTAACTTATATTACCTTAGAACTGGAAAACAACTATGTGAAAGCTACACTATTGAGAAGAGTTAAAGCAAATAAAAATATGCAACGGATGGGGAAAGCGCACAACAATACTTCTTTCTTCTTGTCGTTAAATGGAAACGAGAAACGAATAAGTAGCAAAAAGGAATCATTCATTGTTAAAGGCAGAAATTCGAGATGCTTCACTAGGTGAACAATATATGCCGATCTAAACATACAGAAAAGTGAATAGCGAATCGTATTGTTTCTTTTTAACAAACCCGTTTTCCCTTGTCCAATATTCCTCATTTTTCTCTTCAATGGTTCTTTCGTTTCCATGAAGACGTTTTTTTTTCGTTTTTTTTAAGGAAATGTATATCTGAGAGACATTTTCACGCGCAGCTTATCTAAATAAATCGATCTAAACGTTTATTCTGCATCGACCAAGAAATCTTGCGGTGATGTCATCATAGCACAAAAACGATTCAAAATCCCTATTGAAATTACAAGGCCAAAATAATGAATAAAACATATCGAATAATCGCATCCTTAAAAATTCAAAAATTCAAAAAAAAAAACTTCAGAAGAAAATCCATCGTAAACCTTCAAAAAAAAGCCTAAAAAAATCGTAAGCCTAAAAAAATTTTGAATTCTAACCGTTTCCCTGATTTCTTTGCAAAAATGAATCGTCTTATTTTGCAGCTATAATTACTGAATTAGTTGAAAGCAAACAACGAACTACAAATGTTTGGAGTGTTCTGAGCAAATTTGAGTGAGCGATTCATTTGTTGGTTTGTTGTTTTTTCTGGGCTGATATATTTCGTCAGATTTCAATATTTTTGACTTTGGATATCGCGCAAAATTAAAAATTCTCACTCATATCGATGTGCACACGTTAATGAGCGGTGCTCTTTGTAGTTACATGAACGCTAGCAATTAATATCACATCGGCATAAACTTAATTAATGAACGAATAATCTCGCAAAGAGCTAACTGTTCGAATACTTCACTGTCAATTTTACACATAAAAATATATAAAAGTAAAGTTGTAGAAGAAATGAAAGAAGATTATTTCTTCTAAAATTTATTCGCTCATAGTAAAATTATCAAAAGTATCGGAAATTGAATTGAAATACTAATCGGAAAACGAAATAAATTTCGAATAAAGTTTAACATTTTGCCAAATGACTGATCTTAACGAGTTTTATTGTTTGAGGCAAAGGGAAATGCCCATATAAGCCGACAATCATTAAAACCTTGTAAAAAAAAAAAGGAGACAAACTCAATTATTTGAGGAGAAATATCTGAAAACTGGGATTACTCACTCGATTTTCTTCAGAGGATTCCATATAAATAAAAGAACTCAGTTTAGCAATTCAAAGGATTCACCATTAAAACGCAAAAGCTCGTCTTCCCTTTCCATTTTTTACGTACGATAATCCACCGGGATTTTTAATGCATGGTACTCTATTTTTTAATGCATGATAGTCCATTATTTAATGCATGATATTCCATTTTTTTATGCATGATGGTTCATTTTCTATGCATGATAGTCCACCTTTCCATTTTTTATGTATGATGGTTCACCGGGAGTAGCGAGGAGAGGGTTACAAACTCCGATTCGCTTTGACATTTCTTTGGTCCCTGAGACAGCTGAAAATAGAAAGTCGAACCGAATCGTTCGAATTTTGAACATCGATGATTTTTCTTCGTTTAGCTCCTCATTCTTCGTACAATTTGTGCACTACCTGTTCATCGCGAACTCTTTGCATCTCGAACTTCGCTTTGCTTTTGCTCAATTCAGAAGGATGGGATTTTACGCTTTCTTTCTCGATATTTCCGAAAAATGCTGATGACCCTAATTACAAGTAATTACTTTGACGAAGCACAATCGGGAACGTATCCTATCCACATAGTACAGCAGATCTCTCCATAGGTTTTAATCGTTAGAGAAATCTTTGTCCGTAATTTAAATGACTGAACCATGTGTATTGCGCACCGATCATGCCTATTAATTAAAAAAATATTTGCACTGAATGCATAAATACATACATAGATGCATTTGGAAATCATGAATCCTTATTTGGCCACATTTATGGCAAAGAAGAGGTGAAGAAGCTAGATGATTATCATTTAACAGTGTTGAAACTGAAATGAAACAAAGCGCTTTAAGAATTGTTTTTTTT
>JPKZ01002700.1:264029-284223 GCA_000803305.1 Toxocara canis | reverse complement strand
TGATTCACTAAATGCTTTGCTTTATCTTAACCGTAGAGAGTTAAAGACAAAGCATTTACTAGGTCGAGTGGTAAATTCAGGGCAGAACAGAGCTGGAGAAGAGGCTATTGGAGATGAGCAGTGGTGAAGGTGAGTTGGCTGCTAAGTCAAAGCGATTGCTAGAGACACTGTCGCGTATCCCTGAGGCACGATCTTCTGTTTCGCATCTGAATCGCCTCTGACACAGAATGTCGTCCACTAATGCTAACCCTCTTCCATTTTGGCTGTATCATGCTCAATTTTTTTTTTCAAATAAAATCTGATCTCATCTATCATACAGTTGCGTATCATTTTGCAACGTATATAATGCGATGGAGCAGCGGAAAAAAGTGATAAAGCTTTTCTAAGGAGCCACACAAACCTGCTGGTGAACTTTTACATCGCTCTTCGAAACAAGTATTTTACATGTGCACGGAAGGCTTATACAAAACTTTCTTGACAGTTTAAAGCAAACATGATGATTAGCAGCAAAAGATGGCAAAGCTTTATTAAGGTAACAAAAGCGATTATACAACGACATCAAAGCGACCCTGTAAGGCCAATGAGGAAAAATTTCAGCGGTAAGTACGAGTACTATCTAATCTGTTGACTAATTTAATTAAGCGCCTAATTTGTCGAAACACCTTTTCTGGTTGGTAAGAGAGATGAAAACCCAGCAGAATATTGAAACATATATACACATACCATCCACATATATAGGCAATACCATCCACGTATATAAGCATGCAAATTCGCTGTAGTCTATCTGTAGGAGCAGGAAAAAGCACAGCAAGTTGCTCCGTTGCTGATCGAGGTACGTCATCCAGAAAGGGACGTGATGAAACGTAAAAGAAGTGCAACTCGAGCTGTATGCATTGTAACCGTAGTGGCAAGTTTGTTGGCGTTTTGGAGCGATTGCGGACAATGAGGTGGAGGATCAAAACGGATGGTACGACCCGTTTGTAGCAGGCATTGCATCCTTACAGAACTCGGGCATAGAACGCAACATAGAGAGCAACTCGATGCCCGTCCTCTGCCAGAAGATCATTGCTGCCAAGATAAGTGAATGCCACCATTGATGACTACAACCAATCACATCGAACATACCTGCACACATTGTAACGTCAAGTCATTTGTTACTCGTTTCAGTTATTTTCAAAAAAAAATTTGTAGCAGAATATCCTAGCATATTTGGTATATCTATATTTCGGAGTCAGCGACTCATATGAACTTAATTTGCATGACTGCACGCAAACCGTTCTTAGAAAATACTTTGAAATCCAGACGATCGAATAAATTCGGCAAACTAATCATAAAACATAAAAGGATGACAACCGAGAATATCGACAAGAATGGTTAAGCACTTGGGACTATTAATTTTCCATTTCCTGCCTGTCTTTTCTATTTTTTAAGAAGGTTTCTCGCTCATGCAGTAGTTTGATGGTAACAACAAAATAACTGAAATACGCATGCATCGAAGATATTAAACCATGATTGTGTGTAATGGTTTAAATGGAAATTCCCATTCATGTGTTCTCTTTTGCAAAAAAACATTTGCTATGTGGAATAGGAACGTTTAAGAGATATTTCGCATATGCATTTTTCATATCGCAGCATAGCTTACGAACGTTTACGGTGCCTTACGGTCTTAAGTCTATATCGTGTACTATGCGTCATAGATATACGACGGATCCCAACGTCGATTAACGCCGATTTTGCAAAACGTTCTCTACACACTAAGAATGCCTTCTAGATGAACCATTTTGTTGAAAGATATTCAAAATGAAACTGAAAATTTGAAGAAGGTCACTCACCTGGAGCGAAACGTTCCGGAATCATCGATGCATAAAAAACGAACGCGAATCCGATCAGACCGTATAAAACAAAAATTTTCGGCAACCATTTCTGCAATTTTATTACTTCCATTGTCAATCTTAGGTCCGATATAGGACTCAGGAAGAAGTATCGTTAAGTTTTTATATATTTAGAAGCTAGGAATGACAAGGTACTACTCTATTTTCACGAATTGCAATCATCTTCATTCATACCTACGTACGCTGTGCTGTCTTATAACGAACCGGTTAGACCTTATTATCTCAGATAATCCCCACTCTGAGGCAACACCTGAAAAGTGTTGTCGAGATAAGCGTATAAAATCTTCAAATTATAGCGCGCGTGACGTTTTCTTGCTGGACCTATCATAGCAATCGCGAACAAAGCTCACTCGATTTGCATAGTTATGACCAGATAAGTTTCAACAACGAACTGTGATTTGTTACTGTTCAAAGCTACTGATAAAGTCCATTTCCCTCCATGTTACCAATTTTCGCATCCCGTGAGCATCTCCACCCACCCTACATCAACTTTAATTTCCCTGTTTGTTGGCCACATTATTCTTTTCATGGTTTTGACATTAAACGTTTAAGATCACAAAATAAAACGTACGAACCATAACATGAGGATTGGAAAAGCCTCCATGCAAAGAGATCCAATGCACAGTTGGACACATCCCAAAAGCAGCAACGGCAATGTACGTTAAGTGCAAATATCCAATACGAGTGCCAAAAACCTTCGAATCGAACAGGTCGTTCCTTGACGGTACATAAGCGATCAAGACGAAGAGACCAGAAAGCATAGTGAAGTAGTTCGTACGCCATTCCTAAATCACAAAATGTTTTCAATTCTCTAACAGCCAAACTCGACCGTTTATGAAAACGTTTGTTTCACACCCTTAAGAAATTTCAAAACGACTAAAAATTTTATTTTGCTTATCACATACACCTAAATGAAATGATTGTGAGAACGGTCGCTCCCATCCTTTCTCGAAAAAATACCTCCGATCACAAAATTCTGGAAAAGGATCTAAGGCATAAAGAGTATTCCAACTTGATTATTTAACCTAATCCCTTATTGGTCCCATATGCAACCTTCAATAAGTTGTACCTAAAACGAACGCATTTGTTGCGATGCTTCCAACAAAAAAACTCTACACAATGGCATAACAGGTTTAATACCGACCACTTAAGAAGCGCAACTCATTTCGGGAACTTGGCTTACTGAATCATTCCCCAACTCCCCGACTTTCCTTACAGTCCACCTACAGCGTTTTCAGATATGATCGCGTTCTAACAAAAAAAGAGGGTGGTGGTGGCATAGCGATTCTTGTGCGTCTTGGTCTTAGTATCGCGTTTTCTGAAAACATGCCCTTTTCTTCGGAGTACGAGGTGCTTTATGTTGACTTTGCTTGCGAGGATATGTTCCGCTTAATTGTCGTCTATCGTCCTTCATATTGTACATCCAGTGAAATGGAAGAATTTCTCGAGTTCCTAGCTCAGTTATGTGCGACGAATATGCCATACATTATTGTTGGAGATTTTAATGCGTGTTTGAATCAGAACGGCGTTATACACCTTTCGGTTTCGCTTGAGGCATTCATTCGTCAGTGCAGTGTAGGGCAACTGGTTAACGGCGCAACTCATCAAGACAATATGCTCGACCTTGTCTTCACAAATGATTTGACCCTTGTAAATAAAGCGTTCGTAGGCGAAAACTTCTCCACAAGCGACCATGCAAGCGTACATTTTGAGGTAATCGTTAAACTGCCAGTTTCTTCACCTCACAGTTACCGAGATTTTAGAAGGGATGACTGGATTAAGACTAATGCTATGCTCTCAGGTACCGATTGGAATATATATTTCTTTGAATGTTTAAATATCGACACAATGTATGCACGTTTCATCGAGTTGTTGAATGTTATTGTTGTTGTTTGCATCCCACTAGCAACGGTGAAAAGAACCACCCCATCCTTGCCCAATTACTTGGAACGAATGGCAGCCAAAAAACATTTTTTACGGCTGGATCGCCATAAGCCAGGTGGGCAAGTGGCATTTTCCAAGTGTGCTAGAGATTTCCATCAGGCTTATCAGCAGTTCACAAAAAATCGAAAGAAGCGTTTGATATGTTCCGGGAATCCTAAGTCATTTTATAAGTACGTGAATAGAAAACTGAACGTTCGGCAAGATATAAGTGTTTTAAAAGATCAGAATTTGTGCCTTATCGTAGAGGATTGTGTAAAGTGTGATATGTTTGCAAACTTTTTCGGTCAAGTCTTTAAGAAAGACGACAACTTTTTGTCAGAATTTCTATTCAGGACAAAACAAAGACTGTCAGTCATGAATGTGAGTGTAGAATCAGTGAGAAACGCTATAGATAAATTGAGCAATAAAACCTTCCCTACTCTTGCTGGAATACCTCTTATTTCGTAAAACGTAGTACTGCTGATATTATGGCTGTCCCATTGAGTTTAGCTTTTGAAAGAAGTATTTCTTGCTGCTCGATCCCTGTTCTTGGAAGATCGCTGTAATTACCCGTTTGCTAAAGCATGCCCCACCTACCTACGTCGGGAACAACCGTCCGATTAGTCTGACCTCCTCAGTATGCAAGGTAATGGAGATTATTGTGAAAGATAACTTAATTCAGCACCTACTGAAAAACAGTCTAATTAACCCATGCCAGTACGGTTTTTTACTAGGTCGATCAACTATTTCCCAAACAATTACCTCCATGTATGACTGGATTAGTGTACTCGATAAAAAAAATTCAAACCGATGCGGCATACATCGACTATGCTAAGGCTTTCGGCGTCGTTTGCCACGGTAAGCTTCTGCACAAGCTAGAGGCTTACGATATTTGTGGTTCACTGTTACAGTGGCTAAGAAGCTTTCTGATAAGTCGCTGCTTCACCGTAAAGGTAGGGGATCCCCTCTCCCACTATCGCCATCAAGTCAGCGCTGTTCCTCAGGGAAGCGTGCTTGGTCCATTGTTGTTCTTACTATACATAAACGATGCGGCCGATAATTTGTCTAGCGTTTGCAAATTGTTTGCAGATGAACTAAAAATACATCGCGCTTTACAAAATCCCGCTATTGATTTTCGCACTTTGCAAAACGATCTCAGTGCCTTCAACGCTTGGTCTAAATCATGGCAACTTGACATTTCGTGCAAGAAAGGCTTTCGACGTCGTCTGCCACGGTAAGCTTCTGCGCAAGCTAGAGGCTTACGGTATTTGTGGTTCACTGTTAAAGTGGCTAAGAAGCTCTCTGATAAATCGCTGCTTCACCGTAGAGATAGGGGATTCCCTCTCCGCCCATCGCCATCAAGTCAGCGGTGTTCCTCAAGGAAGTGTGCTTGGTCCATTGTTGTTCTTATCGTACATTAACTATGTGTCCGATAATTTGTCTAGCGTTTGCAAATTTTTTGCAGATGATCTAAAAATATATTGCCCCCTACAAAACCCCGCTATTGATTTTTACATTTTGCAAAACGATCTCAATGCTTTCAGCGCTTGGTCTGAATCAAGGCAACTTGACATTTCGTGCAAGAAATGTCGAGTTCTCCACGTTAATTTCCATCATGATTGGATAACCTACGATTGGATAACAAAGTTTTACCATCTGCGAAAGATGGAATCCGCGATCTCGGAGTTAAGGTTTGTCCTAATTTGCACTGGAACTTACACTGCACTGAAGTAGCTACGAGAGCGCTAAAGGTGGCTAACTGTATCCTACGTGCATTGCAACACAGATGTATAGAACATTATCGTAAAGCCTATATTGTGTACTGTCGTCCCATACCAGAAAACTGTACGCAAGCATGATCACCATACTTCATCGATGATATAAAAATTTTTGAAAAAGTGCAAGAATATTATACTCGTAGAGCATTTCGTAAATTGTTCACCGAGCCATATACATCCATTTATATGGCCAGGTTGAAGATATTTGATCTCGAACCTCTGGAGTATCGCCGACTTAAATTTGACCTAGCACTACGTTCTAAAATTATCAGAGGTTTCACTGATATACCCCTAAACAGTTTATTTGCGCTTCTTAATCAGCGTGAACTTTGACCCATTGTTATTAATTAGCACGCAAAATCTGTTCTGTGAACAATGTCTTCTTTTGCTTCCAGTTCAGAGTAGTTCGTGTTTGGAATAAACTTCCCAGTAGAATTGCAGAAGCGCATAATCTTTCTGTGTTCATGAATCGCCTCGACTCATTTGACCTCAGAATAATTGCTCATTTAATTTATTGAATCACATCTCATACTCATATGCTTCGCTTACTTTATTATGCCAAACGATTTTCCTTTTGTATGTACACATATGCAACTCATTTACTTGCCATTCCTTGCTCGTTACTTGCGTTACTTCCCTGTATATATGTGCAATTCATCCACACATGTGCTTGTATAAGCGCATTTATGTCGCCATCGTTTTGTTTTATACCTTACTGCTGCGTGCGGTTTTCTTCATTCATATAAATAAAGACTATTCTTAGAACATTTGTAGAGTACCAAGCTTCACAATGAGGACGACAAACCTCGAAGCAAAAGAAAGCAGTATAGATGCCCGATAGATATATAGAGATCAATCCTGCAGAAATACCAAAAACATCAAAACGAAGCCATCGCCTTCTCTCGGCTACGCTTGCACACCCAAAAATATGGTAGGTTGCTGAGAACAACATACACATCTAAAATGAAGATGATATTTATATCATAACCTCACGTATAGTATACCTTTAGTTTGGCACTTCTGTCTTCGAAGTGATGATAAAGGCAAAATAGGAGAAAATAACAGCGAACATATGCCCAACTTTTTTTGAACTCGAAAGTAACATTTAATGTAGACGCATAACAAAGACTACACTGAAAGATGATCAAGTCGTTGCAGCAAATTTAATTGTCAGCGCAAACCATCACATCCCTCGATACCCATTCACACGTTATTTTCGTCACTTTCTCGTTCCGGTCAATCATTCTGAATCGTTTCAGAGTCGACCTGAACTAAAGGTCGCAGTGGTTGTCCGGATATGCAGAGGGCAGCTAACAGCATGTTCCAAATAGCTACTACCAAAGCACAAGAAAGTTGAAGCATCAACCACTTCAAGTCTTCTCCGAAAGACTACCATTAATGAAACAAGAGAATATTGCTTAAAAAAAGAATAAGTATAACGTGAGAAAGGAGGTTTAGGAACCACACAACATCAACTTTATTAAACTGCACCAGTTGAATTGCATTTGTTCGAGCTATATGCTTCTTCTTTTGCTTTCGTTCAATGCTACACAATGCCTCTGTTGTGCATTCATGCGTACGAATGATGCTAACAGCCATTTCTGGTCCATTATTATTATTGTCTAAACGATTTTGTGCGATAAAACGTTTGCGCATTCACTAATGCATTTCCCTGTGAATTTTATAAATGCCTTAAAGTAAGCCTCATACCTAATGTTCTTGATGATAATAGTAAGTTATTTGCCGTTTATTTGCTGATAATAATTAATTGTTGATAGTAATCATTTGCTGATAATAATTAATTGTTGATAGTAATCATTTGCTGATAATAATTAATTGTTGATAGTAATCATTTGCTGATAATAATTAATTGTTGATAGTAATCATTTGCTGTGTTCATTTGCCGGAAATAAACGTAAAGAATACACAAAGGTTGAAGAACTAAATATTGAAATGCGTGTTGAAATCGAATGTGAGAGAGGAACAACAAAAAAAAACAAGAGAGAACCTCAAAGGAAATAAAAGAGGTGGAACGAAGTGAAAAAAAAAAGGATATGCTCAGAGGGTATGGGATGTTGTTATTCAATTATGAGATAAGGCTGCATCTCAGCACTAGCTGGTAATCGGATTGTTCGATCAAGCCTTCTTTTGAAATAGGCAAGTGTTGATTCACTGAAAATCTTTGCAAAAAATGAATTCCAATGGTTAAATTTAAACGATTTGCAAAAGTCTCCGTTCGGTAAACCCGTTCACAAACGGTAAACCTGTTCGGTAAACTAAAATGTTTTCGTAACTCGAATTTAAGTTCAAACTGAAATGGATGTGAGTGCGTGAATTTGAACATTGTTGAGATTTCCGTTTGTCGTAAAAACAAGTTTCAATATGTGCACTACGAGCTGCATGATATAGCACAGTTGTGCACAACACATCTAAAAGACGTCTTCAATGCATGCATTTAATCATGTTTACTGTTCGCTATGCTGATGGTGTTCGTTTTGAAAATCTTCATTAAATGGCCGCTATAAGATTAACAAAATGAATAAAAGCTTAGTCGATGAGAATGAGACGACGAATGTTTCTGAGGGATAAATGCGAGTTGTCACCACATGCGCGACCTAATTTTGTCCATACCCATCACAAATGTGACGTAAAATCTACGCACAGTAACGTTCGGCTGTTTGGAGATAAGCCGTTTCTCTCATTTCGTCATTTATCACGTCGGCGCGACCAAACATTTACATTACAGCTTTTCTGCTCGCCGCCATACGCTATATCTCAGCAGTCACTCAAATTCAGCTCGATTCCATCGCTCTTGTGGACAGATATCAAACCCATTTGAGGTCAGCTCAGCCATTGGGACTAAATCACCAAAACAACTTCAGGGAGCATATTCACTATACGTTGTCGTGAAAAAAAAAGAACTCCCATTCAGTTCAGTCATTTTGAAAAAGACAAAACCCCCTCCTCTCCTCTCCTCCCCCTCCTCTCCTCCCTCCCCCTCCTCTCCCCCCTCACAACACCTAGGTGAACACTGAATGAAAAAAACGACGTATACCATTAACCTGAGCACCGAAGATACACAGTGAGACGACAATATGATCGGAAGGAAAGGCAGCGAATTGAGGTAAAGTGTTGAAATTGGCATCGTAGAAAAGCCATGAGAAATAGATAAAACCTAGCAAATGAGACCAAATATTGACCGTCTCATTATTCCATTCGATTATACTGAAATTATATACTAGCTCCAAATGACTTATTCACAAGCCAATAGATTTTCACTCTTTTGAAGCATATTCGAATGGACACTAAAAAATGTAAAGGGCTCATTTTTTGAGTTCAAATATTTTCGAAATTGCTCACAATAAATTTCTGACACAGTTTTTGAAAGGAATTGATATGATGACATATCGTGCTATTCAGATGTAAAGCAAATACTATTTTGGTTGCATTAGTCGATACGGCTTTTGGAGGTGTGCTTGTCGTAGAGATACAAGTTGCTTTCTCTCGCTTAGGTCGAAACACGCATAACAACTGGGAGAATCGTTACTTTGTTTACTTTGTCACTTTATTACTTTGTTACTTTATTAGCGCAATATTTTATCAAGTTATGTGCAGAACAACTCCTATCATATCCGCTAACGAATGTCGAACAATTGTTGTATAACAAGCGAATTGTGCTCAACGGGAAACAAATGCTGAACGTTGACAAACCTCTTAATATAAGCGGATGTGGGTAAATGTGGTTCCCTGTATCCGCCATGCACAAATTCGTTAAGCCAAAACGCTGGCTCCAGTTGTGCTTTACATAATAAACGTGAAGACGATCCCAAAACACGTCGGTATGTTGTCGAGTTTCTGCACTCACATTCTACACCTTTAAGCATCGCTCTGCAAATCGATTAAGAAATTAATTACGAAAAAATGAACATTAAGCTGGCAAGCTAGCAACAGACGCTCTATTGGGCGAAAAGCATAAAAGCCGCCTCATCCAAAATGGATTGGAAAAAAACCAAACAACACATGCCAATAAAGCACAGCTAAACAGTTGATTTGTTTAGCAGCTGTCTCATTCATAGATTAATAATTAAGCGAAGATAGCGCATAGCCTTTATCTGGAAATTCGAAGCTGACTGACACTCATAAAAGTCATCATTAGTTCCGGTGGACAATTCCAAAGCGGTCATACGCTTTACCGTTACAGCAAGTTGTACCTCGAAATTACGCGGTATTTACTTTTTTATGACGAAATTCATTAGAAACATTCGTCTGGAAATATAGTACTCTAAAATCAATGAAGATGCATCCCGAACGAGCGCCTAACTATGCACATAGAAAGAGAAGGTTCGATCGACTATGACAATCGAAGATATAGTGGTAGCGAAACGATTGCTTCAACAGACGGAGGTATACCGACAGATGACGTGTCCGCATGCTTCCTTTTCCCCTCGAACCATCACCATGACGTCAAGAAAAAATTCTGAGAGTAGTTGGCCGCTAATGTTATGTTGTTATAGCACACGTGAATCTACCTGTGTTCCACAGACTTGCAAATAACGAAAGATACGAACGCAATAGAGTGGAGCAATGAGCTACGGAGAACGAATGCACATAAGTCACAAGCAGCATACGATCACAGTAAAGGGAGCACTGAGCAAATCGAGTTGCCTATTCTCAACGAGTCGCCACGATCCGAATGTGGAATCGCCGCCTGATCGTATCAGCGGTTTAGTTCGAGCAATGTTGGACCATTGAACACAAAGAACACAATGCATAAAAACAAGATCAACACCACGCGTTGAATTTGAGCGCTCATTGTTGAATTCAGAGTGAAAAAGACAGGGATTGCGAATGAGAGTGACCAGTGGTCAGCACAATTGAAAACCGGTTCGTTTGTGGGCGAATGTTCGCTTCCATCATTGTGGAGCACAAAGCGTTTTTCTACTTCCAGTCATTGAAATTCTCGTTTGTTATACGCAAAAAATTTCTAAAGAGTTGCCAAAATGCGTTATGAAACCATTATCTGCATAAGCGTATGTCACTCTCCTCTCCCCTCCCCGTCCCCCCGCTCCTCTCTCTCTTACTCTCGCTCTCTCTGTTCGAGCAATTTTTTGGAACCATTGAGTTGAGAGTTACGTTTGTCAGTTGTAACTTGTGTCAGTTATAACTTGTACTAGCGAAATACTTGAAATAAGCGAAATTTCGCAACTCTCAACTCGCATTTGTGTTCGGAAATCGGGTATGGTGTGATCATCGAAGAATTTCCACTGAATGCGCACAGTTTTTGAAGTATACGCAAAGTAGGTCGATGCAACAGTGAATATTTAAGAAATGGCCTCGGCCTCAGCGCATAGCTGTTGGTTCTATGTGGCTCATTAACACCGGCATGTGTCCCTCGCTGTTGTCTAAACAAGCGTTTGGATTCGGGTGCGACCGCAAAGTTTGGAATGCCGATCACGAGTCGACGAGCAAAGAGCGATAAAAAACGATAAAATTGCCTAAGGGAAAGAATATAAATTCATTTTTAGTATGGAACACTTTTTGTCCTTTATACGATTCATGTGTGTGTGCATGTGGGCGGAGGAGAGAAGTGGAAGTGGGGGGTGATATTGGTGGAGGATTTTAAATTTTAAGACGTCTTTTTTTCACATCGGATATATACGGCCGAGTGTTTGCGTTTTCTTTCGCTTTCTCAGTGCAACTAAAACGAAGACTCAAGAGAATTGTCAAAGTTTACACTTTGTTAGCATGTGTGCTCAAAAAGCTAAAAGAGATAAGGCATTGCGTCATGAGAGTTGCAAGCTATTAGTTGTTTTTTTTCTCATTTTACGCATCTGTGTGCATTGAAAAGCCGTCGTCATACAAAGTGAGCGACAGCAATATGGTGGCTGCAGTGAGCAACAGCACCAACCGCTCACTGTCGCCTCTTCGAAAAAATTTTCCCCTCGATGGGAACCTATAAAATTTCAGAAACTAAAATTTCCATAGAGTTAGATGTTCGCCACAGTGGACCATTTCCTCCTCATCATCTGATCACTTGTGGTTAGTCGTTCTAAGCGAACCCGTTCAAAAGAGATTAGCCGTTCTTTGCACAGGATACGTATGCCAAAAACTACACAGCGAGAATAAGTAATACAGCAATCACACTAGTTCAAAGATCACACAATTACCCCACTTGCAACATCGAACAAAAATTGCGCGTAAATTTCAAAACGGCGTTAGATGGGACGAACGGTTTGTTGACTTACATCGTAAAGGTGTTGCGATGTTAACGGCACGGCGAACATGGCAACACAGCCGAACGACGTCTGCGATCGCTATACCCATCGGTGAATATGGAGCGGTGAGCGTTCACTCTCATAAGTGGCTGGGTGGTGGGTGTAATGCAAGTGAAGAGGCATGTAATTGCAGCAGCGATCTCGCCCTTCTTAGGACATTTATGCCAGTTTAATTTATATGACATGAACGTGGTGAATGTGAGAGCATTCAAAAGCAACGAAGAAACGCCTCATTTCTCGCACGAGTTGTTGGCATATTGCCTAATGAGCACAGTCTAACACTGTCTGCTTCTATTCTCAAGCATATTTGTATGTATCGAACTTCCATTCATGTTCCATGACTGGCCCCAATGTTAAAAAATGGTCAAAGATCTGGTAGTAAGGAGTCATGCATTTCATACTTTGTCGTTGTTTCGGTCTTTACGCAGACGAGCATGGGTCGCTGAGGAGGAGTGAGGAACCAGCCATCAATAGCTAACAATGAAGGTTGTGAAACCGGTCCACCAAATGAAAAATGTTCGTCGACGCCATGCAAGATCTGTCTTGGGCGGCGAACTATTAGGCAAAAGGAAACAAAGATGCCGTGGCGAGCGTCAAAAGGAAAACCAAACATCACGGTGCAAACGTTTCGTATCCTCGTTTCAATTCGGAAATCACAAAAGCCATCCGTGATTAGAAAATATAATGAGTATATTTTGTGTAGTAGTACTGTTGGATCCATTAACTCTGAAGTTGCTTCTTCACAATCGATCATCCCAGGCCCTTTAACATAGTTGGTCGTATGGTCCTCAAACGATATGAGACCCACAAAAAACCATTCCAATTTAGAGAAAATATCACATCGCTGAATACGTTTTCTAAACACACCGCCATAATGAAAATGGTAATACAGAAACCGCCGATTTGCTTAAATAATTCTGCATGTGGTTTTTTGAGTGTACTGATAAAATGGTATCATACGGTAATACTCGTTTGAGTGTTAGAGGTAGCGGCTGTCAAAAGCGCTCAAACGTCGTTTAGGAGCAATTTGCTTGAATCGCCGATCAGTCGGCGTCTATCTAATACTACTGCCAAGAACACCTCACCTCCTCATCTAGTTATTCGCTCCAATTTCATATGTGTGAAGCTGATAATTCTATTGTTTTATTGACAAAACACTGCAATTTCATTCAATCAACTTCCAATGTAGTACTGTTATCACGCACTTTTGCAATATTGTATGCCGCTGCAGTGGTTTCAACTTGTAAACTACCAAAGCGAACGATAAGAAATTCACTAAACATGACCTACAGATTCGGATCACTTCTTATACGCAATTTCGAATCGTTCCTGGGAGGAGAGCAGAAGGGTAGGAGGGGGAGGGGGGTTATAAGATGTCAAAATATTTGCACATATCTTGCGAACGGTTGGGTTGCAAAGTGCTTCCCAAAACGAATTTTGAACAAACGATTTGTATGCCCAATCGAAGCGTGTTTTACGATTATTTGACAATTTATTAAATCGCTCAATTTGGTTGGCAAAGTTGCCGAAGAACGTATCGCGCTAGCCCCTATTCGGACTTGCTGCCTCACTTGAATAAGTGAGTACACTTGAACAAGTGAGTAGATTGGAAAAACGGGTAGAAGAGAGTAGGACATCTTAAATCTGCACACCGTAAGCTTCCTTTTGAACGTATTGTGCGCGAAAAATCACAGAAATTTCTCTGCTTACTCCATCACACATTGACCGTCTTAAAAGTTGAGAAACGCTGGGAGCGTATAATTGTTGCGGATTATAATCGACGTTTCACCGTATGGTGATGTCCACAGGTCCTTTAAGCTGCACAGCTTTACCGGTATTTTGCTGACGATATGTGCTTAGAGGAAAATGCATTTAGCGAAATGTAACCTCTTTAGTGGAATGATATGCAAAGATGGCTGTGCATTACAGCGCTATTTACAGAATCTCACATTTCTCGGCTCTCAACTGCGAATGCAAACAAACGACCCGATACGCAGTTGATGTGGTCGCCATGGAAGGCAAGAGCCACATACCTTCAACAATCGAATCCACTTCACATTACTTCATTACAGCGTTAGCGTCCCAACACCTCAATTACACGGTTGTGTGCCCTTTCAAACTGTATGCACTTACTTGTCTATGTACATATGTTTTAGTATGATGCCATGCAACGTTAAATAAAGATTCACTCCTTTTTAAGTAAGTCTTCTTCATGAAATTATTTCTTTGACCTCTTCGAGAACGCCTTAAACCGATAATTCGTCATTTCCGCCACAAAGAATTTAGCATTCCCGAACATCACCATAGCAGTGCTGTCGACACGCTTTGAAAAAAAAAGATTGTTTGCTTCCATACGTTGAACGTTATTCTCAAAAATGCCCCCAAGGCAGCAAAAGAAATAAGTGAAGCATGCAACATGCTCATTTATTCACAGACTCTGTAGGCGTTTTGGAAGCCAATTTTCAGTGTACCCAATTAGAATATATTCTCGTCGTACCGACTGCGTCACCGCTCTTTCACTTTTTTGAACACTTTAGAATGAAGTCGGGGGGCAGTAGCTCAGTGGTAGAGCTCCCGCTTCGTGCGCGGGAAGACCTGGGTTCGATTCCCAGATGCTTACCCGACGGATCGCCCGCAGGCTGACCACCAGGCGTTCTGGAACTGGTCAAAACAATCCCATTGGCAAGTTTGCTCAGTTTTAGCCAATTTTTCTCCACTGACCTGTGATTCTTCACTTTTATGCCACCTATGCGAATTGAAAATTCATATACTATGGCAACGTGACGTTGCATTTATTCGTTATGGTGGTTCGTAGTATCACCGAATGAGAGCTTGCTGGAGTTGCTGGAATTGCTTTTGTGTTACGCATCGCCGCGCAGTGGAAATGTCAGCTTAAAATAGCTGCTAAACTTTTGACGAAAATTTGCATGCGGTTGTACTTTATAATAAACGCCCATCTTATTGTTGATGTTTCCGTCCGCTCGACCGTACGGAGATGTTGCTTGTTGAATTTGATACATTCATATATCTGGATGTTCGGGCTGCTTCAGTTTTCTATGCGCGGGTGGGGCAAATGAGAAGTCTGCCTTCATCCGGAGAAGTTAGGTTTGTACTGGCTGAGACGATCTCGGAAACTAAGTGAAGTTGACTTCCCAAGAAAACTGTTGTGAGACCAATTTTGAGCTCGTTAGAGGATCTGTTAAAATGTTCCCAGCTTTAATTGTCTATAGAGGTAAATTAACAAGATAACTTATTTCACATCCGGCGATCTAAAAGAAATCTAGCAGTAAGTCGAATTTGAGATTAAAACTCAATAAAAAAACAACTGAAGGTTGTGACTGCATGACGATTTTGCACTGGTGGGAATATGAAAAGTGAACAAAAATTTAGACGGGAACTGAGGGAGCTAGCGAAGAAATATGCAGAACATGGAGAAAATAGAAATATGCAGAACATGGAGAAAATATTCGAAGAAAATTTATAGCAGAAGTGAATGTTGGTTATATAGCTCTCGGTTAGTAGCTTTCCGTTATTAAAGAATACAAATTCCTTGCAAAACGTTTGAGCTTTTTTTTCCGATGGGGAATGGTTGCATTAGAGTCTCAAAACCAATCGATAGTGTCAACCACTTCATTCTTTATGTCAAAGAGAGATCAATCATATGACTGCACAAAGTATGATGCGGGAAAAGTTACGTGTTGATTGTGGAAGGGAAATTGGTATCAATCATTAATTATGCAAAATTCATTATCTCATATGCTAATTTTTCGTTGTAAAAAGTTTCAACCCGCTAGTTCGGATGGGTTAATTTTTTGGGAAGTTATTCGTCCAAAAAATGCCCTAAAATTCGGCTCGAAAGCCTTACAGACAAACTGCGAAATTTTTATCAGCAAAAGGCAACATATTCACAGTGGCAATCTGTACAGCAATTAAGTACATACTCATAAAGAGGAAAAGCTAGAAATTAATGCATGAAGCTTGATGCTTGATCGTTCAATGATTAATCTTGATCTGCAACATATTGCCGTTGCCCTACGTTGTGCTTTTGCTGTTGTTTGTTTACGTTATTTTTGTGTTGCTAATCATTTGATCTCTGTGAGCATTACTTCACTTACATGTATGACTTTCTTTATGTCTCACACGTTTTTCGCCAAGGCAGTTTTGTAACGACGAAATTAAGCGAACATTTTTCGCTAGTCGCGACCGGTGACTCCCTGCAGTCATGCATAGTGTCCATTCGAAACGATCAACATGCGTCGTCGCGATCAACATGCGTCGTCGCTTTGCAATCCGTTTGCATGTTTGCATTTGCGAACCTACGTGTTGGACGTGCGTGGACGTGACGTGGCATTGCGTCTAATTGTAACTGAAGGAAGAGCAAATCGTAGGTTGCACACTGGCAACTGGTAGCTGAGTGGTGTGTCGCATGCGTCAGTCCGCCTACCGATTTCGTTTGATTTTGGTTGGCTTGAAATTAGCGCTCATTTTGAAGTTGTTTACTTCGAAGTTCGTTTCTCGTTTACTTCAGTTATATTTTTTACAGATAACTTTTAAGATGATTGTTACAGGAACGGAATCGGTACACAGATATATTATGTATGTTTAAAGGAGAGTAGTGAGGCGGATGCGCTGTTCAGCAGAGGAAAGACGATAATACAGAAAGGGGCGACGCAGAGTATTGCAGTGCTTGGTGGTACAGTGGCAACTGTTCACATATATACTTTGTTGTTTTGCCAGTTGACAATGTGCTGCGCTGTTTGTTCTCTATATGATTTAGGGTGCATCACAGCTCGATGTCGTTTCGTCAGATTTATTGGCAGTTTATTTTTTATGTTTGCAAATGAAAGGCCGTCACAACTGAACTTGAAATTTTTCTAACAATTGATCACTATTTTAATTACAACTCATTTTTCTGAAAATTTAGAAAAAAATTCACTTGGTTCGTAAAATCTCTCAAAAATTTCTTCATATTTCAGTTTATTTTTAAATTTTTCAACGAGTTTTTGGAGTAGGTCAGATTATCTCTGCTAACAGTTTAGCATACCTACCCACAGTCTTCTCTGAGACGGCTAATCTGATAGTTTTTTTTTCAACGCATATGTCCCGTTTTGCCTTACCGTGTAGCCAAGCCATGCTTTGAACATTTGAAATCAGCAAGGTATTATTTCACTGTGTTTGTCATATTTCTCCGTTAATTTAATCAAGGTTTTTCCCCACCCTAATTCACTCTTGCCTCCGCACGAGTCTCATCCTTTACTTTTAGTCTTCAAGTCATAAGCGTGCATTGCTGCTCCATCGACTTGTCTAGAAGATGAGGCAGTCTTGAATTTCAGGGTTTCGGAGAAATGATCGGGAACCCTTACCTAAAGGGACAGTCGAAAGAACCAAACAGTCTGGGGAATCTTCAGAGAAAAATCGTGAAAAAGTATTTTATCGGCGCTTTGACACATGCTAGTCACCAAGAATTAATTGCAGGCTACTGGTATAGTTTGGAGTTTTTTTGGTTCAAAAAGTCATGATCCGCAAATTGTCGATTCGGAAATAGTGGCTCACAAATAATTTTTCTTCTGGATAAAGTGCGGGATGGGAATGCTTGTGTGGTCTACGATTGCCACAATGCGTTGTCAGAGAGGGAGATTGATAGTTGTATATCACAATTGTAAATGCCGATTTGAAGCTTTGCCGGGTTCGGCCTCTTGTAGCAAGCGGTTGGGTGTATAGTGTGGATGTCTCATAGTGGATATGTGTATAGCGTGATACGGCTTTCCAATTCGATGCTGAATGCTGCATTATTCGACTGCTTGCCGACCGGCGACCAGTCGGCAAGCAGTCGAATAATGCAGCATTCAGCATGGACTAGCATTCGGCAAACGCGTTCGTTCGCCGTTTGTATGACTCTCGGGAACCACTCGGAACACATGCAACACAACACCTATCGCCGAGCACACTTTTCAGTTCATCTCGCCTCCCTCACCGTGTCTGTGACACTCAGTTGACCCGTTCATTGACACTTTTTTAATAGGGAATCGATGGGGAGGGTACAAGAAGGTTCTGTAGAGGTCCATTTAGGGACAGTCATCATTTACACGCATATAACTGATAGAAAGAAGTGCCAGTACAATATATATATGTATAAATATATGTATGTATACGGGATACTGTAGGTGGATTTTTTCGGGATGGGCTTATAGTATCGTGTTCCGCACACGTCAGTGTCATAGTGAACTCCGTATACTTCATCGTCATGGCACAGTATTCCGTATACATCAATATCGTAATACCGTACTCCGTATACGTTAATATAGTAGCACGTATTCCATGTACGTCAATGTCGTAGTATTCCGTACCCGTCGGTGTTTTTAGTACTATGCAAATTGCTGTAATCTGTGTATGAAACAGGGTGTGGATTTGATTCCGTACTAAAGATTTGACGTATCATTTTTGCTGTTATTCATTCGTAAATATGCAAAACACGTTCATTGCCATCCCATCCATTCTATTGTAGTGATATGTAATGCGAATAATAGACAGAACATGCAACTCCCAACATTTCCTATTTCCCTATGTTTTGTTGTAAGACCAACCAATAAGCATTGTGATCTGTTCTTATGGAGGCGGTTAAAACTTTATTTGATAATAACGCCAACTTCAATGAACTTAATATCCTCTATTACAGCTCTTCTTCAACAGAAAACTCTGCTGGAGCGCCGTAAAAAAAAAAACAGAAGCCTGCGGAGAGGGACTTACACTGACGAACTGTTTGTTATTACATGTTCGTGCTTAAAAGGAAGATGGTCGATCATTTCTATGGTGTGATTTGAGCCATTTTAGTCTCGAAACTCCTCATTGGTGGGCATGCCTAAGATTTTTTTTAAGTGGGTGAGTAACCCAAAATAGTGAACATTTATACGGCGGAAGTGTCTGGCCACTTCTGCCTGGATGGAATTGTTGTAGAGTTCTAAACAGCAAGAAAACGCGAACGAAGGTAAAGCGAGCAGTGGTTTACTTGTTGTGCCAACCCTTGGCTCGCTCACGCCTAAAGCCTTAACAAATAAAATGATATATAATACCTGAACTGATACAATACACTTGTGCTTACCGTTGGCGCAATAAGGAGAAAAGCATATCTTTAGAAAGATTTTTGCAGCCATATAGTTCACGCATAACGATGAATGCTTCATTTCCTCTCTAAAGCCGCAAAAGAATCGGAAATCCCATACTAAGTTTGCAAGTGAATAGGCGCCTCGTCTTTGACGAGTTTGACGAGATTGACGAGTTTGACGTCTTTGACGAAACATATTCGAGGAAAAGCGATAGCATTTCCTTGCGATCGGCATCTTGAGAGGAGCAGTTAAGTTCACACACTTCCGCACTGCGGTAGTGATTGACGTTTTGGTGCTGTGGTTTTCTGTGTGTCGTTTTTATAAACGTATTTTTTTCTGGGTTACTACTTTGTATGCTTTTTATGATAAGGGAGTCTGAAGTGAACTGCTTAAACGCCAGACGTGGTATAAAGGCAAAAAATACTTAAGTTTAATTCAAAGTTGCCTTTTTTTTCTATTTGAAGCTGATTCATTTTCATTTTGGGTTAGTTGTTCACCATCCTGGGAGTGCCATAATCGTGATCATTAAGACAGCGTTAATGAAGCTCATGCAATGACGACAACCAAATTTCCGTCAACGAGAAACGTTTTCTATATAACATGCATTCATTGCACAACAAGGGAACGAGTTCGTATTTAAATTGCACAAATAAACAGCAATACTTCTTATTGCTATGTAAACTAGAAAAATTGCTTAGAAATTATTTAAAGTACTTAAATTGTTTAAATTAAATTAAAAATTAGAGAGTTTAGAAATTACTTAAAGAGCAATGAAAAAAACTTCTCAATAAACTTTTGTGATACTTCACATTTTTATGCAAATGAATGTGGTGGCCCAGATTAGGCAAATGAGCCGTTGTGCTTAGCGCTCGCTATATGAGCGCTTGTTGAGAGCCAAATTGCGATCAGCCAGCCTGTTCACTTCAGCTGGCACTCGGAAGTCGTCACATTCTCACTCTCTTCGTTCGTCTACTGAGGCTTATCGTTGAACGTCATGATTCTTGTTGCTACTTCAATTGAATCCTCAAAAAAGCGATGAACGACGATTTTTTTTGTTGGGACGATTGAATAGGGTCAATTCGTAACTGAAAATTGGGACAACAGATCGCTGGCTGATATCAAGTGATGACGATACAAGATAAAATCCCCTCGCTTCACATCACATGTGAACCATTCGTTTAGACGATGAAGTGGTTGGTGCATATTTCCCCCTTGAGAAGAGG
>JPKZ01002700.1:246525-261570 GCA_000803305.1 Toxocara canis | reverse complement strand
CTTATAAAACAAGCATCTAGTGTTCAAAAATTGTGATGAGAAGACAGTCAAAGAAAATCGATCATAACTAAATACAATTAAATTACTCTTTCAGTCGCACAACAAAAAAAGAAACTAGAGATTGTTGACTTAAGTTTTCGTTCGCCAACTTTGCTCAATTTCTTAGTGTTCCGATAGCAAAAAAAAACGAAATACTTTGTGTCATTTTGAATGCACCGACATCGCCATTATATTGCTTTCGACGAGTGGCACACAATCAATTAACTGCAGCGGGCGATTGGCTACAAGGACCGCACGTATATGCGCTCTACGAATCTTACGGTATGACCAAACATGATATTGAGCTGCTCTTTGTAGCTGGATTTGGTTCAAGTCTACTCTTTGGAACGTTTATCGCTTCTGTGGCCGACAAATAGTGCGTTTGCCTACATTCAACGTTAACTTTTAGCATTACTTTGATATTACAAAGAAGATAAGGAGGCACTACAGGATGGGACAACCTCTGACATTCGGAGCCAGAATCAGATCACTTCTCAGGCCGGTGCCCGAACTTGGAAGCCCGGACCCACGTTTATTTGAACTTAGAGCCGTAACCACGCTTCCACAAAATCCGGAAACGAGGCCCGGCCCTGCCTGATGTCGGAGCGAAAACTGCTCGTTCTCGACGACTGCAGTTGAAAACTCCAGTGTATGTGGAGCGGAGCCGATTCAATTTACCGGAGCTCTATATCACTTCTATTAACTCATTAAGTATCTTAAAAATGAAGAAAATTCATGTATCGAGAGCGATTTCGGAGGTTGCTGTGTAGTGTAACCAGTTATGGGACAAACACTGGAAGCTTCATAGTAAAGTATAGATCTTTGAGCTGAGAGATGTACTCACTCTCTTACAGACCTGAATCTACGTTCGTTTACTCTGAGCCAGTCTCTCCACTATGTAGTTGATACTCTACTCAACGAGGGTAAAATGTTATCAATAAGGGCGCTTGCAAAGTGAAAATATCGCAATATTTTTTCTGACAGTGGTCCTCTGAAGTGCAGCTTTTCTTATCGGCATTTTTTTAGGTGTTGCGAAAAAAAGAGGCACATTAACTTTAAAAAGAAAAATGCTGAAGTTCAAAAAAAACTGCCGACGCTCTCTGTTAAACCCTAAGGCAATAAAAGATGATTTATTGAACCGTATAAAACTTAGTAACTTAAGCAACACTTAAACCTTAATTAGTTAACTTCAAAATTACTAACTATAGCATCGTTTTTATAATCATCTTTAAGTTCCTCCAATTTTGTTTTTTAAAGGTATATTCAGTCGGCATAAAAGTCGATTTGCGATAAACCAGAAACGCCTATTAGAAATAGATAACTAATAGGCGATAACTATAATCTCTATTAGTAATCAGACGATAACTAATAGAGATTTGGCGATATTCTTGACGTGGCAATGATCTGAACAAAGTAGTATATTGTTGGTTGGGTTGAGTTGTTAGCGGCGTTGTTCTCTTTGAAAATTTCTGTATTGGAGTGGACGCAAGTCGAGTTGCTTTCTATATGGGATGCTATATGCGGGTGCGTGTATCACGAAACATTTTGCCAACTTTTGGATTCTAATGCTCGGACGACTTCTTGGTGGAATCGCCACCTCGATTCTCTATAGTGCATTCGAATCGTGGCTTGTATTCGAACACAACAAGGTCTCTCTTTCAAACGTTTTAATTGCATATTTTCATTTTCGCTAAAAATGCTTATGTGTTAAATTCTCCGAATTTGCACGCCTATAGACCGAATGTAGAAATCATGGAAAGGATAAACGTTTCATAGTTACGTCCCTGTTCCACTTTTTAAGTCTTTTCTGTTTCAACATAATTTTCTTCGCTACCGGTTCTGTTATACTTTTCATCCTCCATCGTTTTCATCGTCTATTTTGTTGTGTTTCAGCGAAAAGTTTTATGACCTGTTCTTTTCCGTTCTTGTACGGAATTTCTCATCGGCTGCTTTGTTCTGTTCTGTCTCTAAGCTGTTCTATTTCAGTTAAAAACGCTTCGGACGTGTGTCTACGCTTTTTTTTGCATATATTTCTTCAGTATTTTTTTCTTTACTGATTTCTCAACGAAATCCGAATACGGTTTTCAGTCTGTTCGTTGACTAGTGAACGATCACCGACAGTTTAACAACAGGATGAGTTATGAATAAACATCCAATAGAGGGTTAACACTAGAGAAGACAGTGTGTTAGCATAATGCGACCCATTGTTATGAGTGAAATAATTAGTTTTTTTGTTAGAAAAACACTTAAGTAAACAAATATTCCGTAGGTGAAACGAAAATAAGCAGCTTACAATCAGCACAAGATTAACACAAGAGGCCATCAGATCAGCACAAAGTGGCGCACTGTTCTGGATGAAGTTGAGAATTTCTTGGTCAACAGAACACTGAGTTAATAAAAAAGTGAAATGAGTTCTAATCAATAAAGAAATCACTTTGTTCGGTTTTTAAAGTGAGGCAGATATTTCAACGGTCTGACTTGATACGCCGAAAGGAGAAAGATTTGATGAAGCTGACGAAAAGATGCGAGTAGTATGATGAACGACGACGCACCGTGTAGACATGGATGGGTTGGGGGGGAGGGGGGAGGGGGGAGAGGAAACTGGCCAGAATGCTTGCTTTTGCGGCAGCCTGAATATTCGAGGGGGGGGGGGTGGGGGGGAGGGGGGAGGGGGGAGAGGAAACTGGCCAGAATGCTTGCTTTTGCGGCAGCCTGAATATTCTATACAATGGAAGGAGAATGGGCACAATGAATTTAAGATAGTCACTTTTTTTGGAAAACGACGAAGCATGATCCCTTGACAGAGAGACAGACAGACAGACAGACACTATAGACAGACAAACGCATGCAAACACACAACAGAGCAAACACAAACTATGAGCAGGCAAAGAAGAAAAACATTTAAGCTGCACGAATGGTTCCGTATTGTTTTTAAGCGGGCTTACGTTCATTGTCCAGAGGCTGAAAGAATGGTGGCCTATTTAGAGGTTACTGTGGTTCATATCAAAAGGTAAGTCACTACCTGCAGCAGCTCTCAATCTTAGAGCTTTAACTATGCGGCCATCACAATTAATATACGCATTTTCATTGCGTTTACCGTTCAGTTTTATGTGAACCACTGCTGTACGCATTGGAGAGTGTACCTACATGTCAAAACTGCGATCACTTAAGCAGTTTCGTTCCGATTGCATAATTGTTCATTCGGCTAATCGCCGAAGTAACTATTTAAAGGACGTTACATCTTACGCTTTACAAGTAAACACCTAAGTAAACAAATATTCCGTAGGCAAAACGAAAAAAAGCAGCTTACAATGCTTTGTAAGCTCATTGAATTTTTACACGGTCAAGTTATGTACGTACTGAAATTGCAGCGCGGTTTCAATGAACAGCTGCTGACGACGATATTCTCTCATGCAACTCTTGGCAATTCGCTAGTCGCGATCATTTCCGGTGTAGTAGCACAATATGCTGCTGACCTTTTCGGCTACGTGTAGGTTTTTTTTTCGCCTCATACATCTGAATTCGCATTTGTTACTGCTTTAATCTCGTAAGCGTTTCATGTTATTTTCATCCTCGGAAAATGTTGTTTGTTTGTTTTTTTTTGCGTCGAAGCGGAAGCTAACAAACAAAAGAGGTAAGCCAACCAAAGATGTCTAATATATCCACATTCCGGCTTGTTGATACCGGAAGTTGAACTCACATTGTTTAAGCTAAATTCCTGATAAAGCTGGTTTTGAAAGTTCATATGAAGCGTTTTAATGAAGTGTGCCGCTAGTCAAAAGAGGGAAGTGTTTAGAGGGAACGAATTGAGATGGTTCCTTAGAGTAACAAATAAGAGCAGTAAATACCCCTCTTTGTCCTCTTTCATCTCCACCAGAAATGTGGCCAATGTCCAATGCATATGCATGCAAACGTTCCAACACATTTAATACCGTTTCCATTAGAACGCATTCAAACTTTAACGCTTCACCGAGCGATTTAAAAAAAATTGTTGTGGAGAGATAGGTTTATGCAGTGATTGTTATAAATTAGGAACGTTGTTCTGTTGTTTTCTTTTCTTTTGCAAAAGTAATGATATCGCAGTTTTTTTTTGTGGTTATCAATATATGAACTTTTTTTTGCGACGAGACACATTCGTTCACACTCATCGATATAGCACCCAATTCTTATTCTTATTCTTACCGCTTGGGTCTTCATTGCGATGTCTCGATGTTACTGAGGCAATCGCACGCCAAGCACAGCCATCCCTTTGGCTGTTCTAGCTTGTTGTTAAGTACCACCCGCTAGCTGGGCTGTCAGTGATATGGATAGCACCCTTATTGGTAAAGAACTTCGGAAAGTATTTAAGCACAAGTGGAAATAAATGCTTGGACGTGGACACCTCGTTACAATCGATTCTTGATCAGTGATTGCATTTAATCGAGAAAGAGTTAATCGATAACGAGATCGATTCTTTAGTGCTCCTTTTGATGTATCGCTATGTGTGCTCACAGTGATGTCAGTTGTACTCGTTTTCACATGGCCTGAGAACTATGGCGATCAAAAAGCCGCAGTATGGCAGCACTTCGTCGATGCTGTTGACAGCATGAAAAATGGTATACTATTCCGTTGTATTCGAGTCGAATCTTTTATTTAGTCGATAGGCAAGGACTACCTTTACGACAATACAAAGATGATACAAAGGGATATAATCAGATCAAATCATGATAAGAATATTACGTCACAACACATCAGTACATATCACTAATCACCTCAAAGGCAACAGTGTATTGAGGAAAGCAGTCGCTCGGTGTCTTATGGTTTTTAGTCCGTAATTTGTTCGGAATGTTTCACAGGTGTACATTTCACGCCTCGTTCGGTTATGAGTTGTTTTTGTCAGCAAATTATTTAAATTTTCACTGAGTTGAACATTTTGCATCTTCTTGCCCAATACTTTCAATTCCATGCTGCTCAATGTTGAAATATCCCCTCAGCTGTAGTGGGCTTTGTGTTCACCAATTTGTTCGAAATTTTTAAGGTTGTGAATGAATCTGATCGAGTGATTTGCGACTCGTTGCAATACTTTAAGATCTTTTCTGGTTGCTATCGCGGTGATGGGCAGGAATAATCTAATTTTGGGGATTACAAAGGTGTTTATTAGCAAGGTTATGTATCTCATGTTCATATGTTGCCTTATTGCTTTCATATGGTGTAGAAGTTTTGAACACGAACGGGGTACGTTATCAAAGTAGGCTCAGTTATTTTTTCTCCACAAATCTTCAGAATAGCCCCACTAGATAAGCGCTTTTTAGATCGCGGTCTTCCGAATGTGGTGATAGCTGTTTTTGACTCATTAATTTTCATCTCTAGTGCTTCTCTTAGATATTTTACGATTTTTTTCATATCTTCTTTTATCATATTCGCCACCTTTGGTTCTTCCCTTTCTTCGCACGTATATAGAAGTTGTACGTCATCTGCGAAAAGTATCATTTTCCCATGCGTCTCAACTTCGCTTACGCCAGAAAACAAAAAGACAAAAAGGATAGGAGGAAGTATGCCTCCCTGAGGGATGCTTATAGGAATCTGTTTCGCATTTGAAATCTCGTCCTCACCGACTGTTCTTAATTTCCTTTTTAGCAGGTAGTCTTCCAATAACTTTGTTAGTTTGTCATCCGGATCTACTCTGTCGATGATTTTCTAGAGGAGTATATGTGGGTTCACGGTAGTTGGCTGGTTCTTGCTCACTGCCTGTATTCTTAAATACTGCCCTGATTTTCGCCTCTTTCCACAACTCAATTAATTTCCGATTCTGAATTATTGTATTGAACAATGGTAGAAGTTTCGTTGCAACGAATTTTTTTTTTGCTGTTTTCAGCACTTTATTTGTAATCCCGTCCAATCCTACAGCTTTATTTGTTTTCAGTTTAGCTATTCCTCTTACTATATCTCTCATACTTCGTGGTCTGAGAGACAGTTTGTCTTGCTCTGGGCTTTCATTTAGTTGGATCACATGTTAGGTCTCTGGGCTTTCATTTCGATGCTGGGTCACACCAATTTTTCGATGTCGCAAAGAAATTGTTAAGCTCTATTGCGCCAACTCTGGTTTGACTTTTCTTATTTTGTTTTCCTAGAAGTGTTTTTAAAATATGCCATAGTTTAGCAGGGTCCTTTGCTTACTTTGTATTCAGTACAAAGCAGTTCGCAAAGCAGTGAGTGTCTGATGTCAATCTGTTCTGTTTAGGTGGAGTTCTTTGCGATGTGTCTGTCATCGCTTAATTTAGTCAAGCTTCCTGGTATGCACATAACACAATTTCTAGCGCCACTGATGGTATTTTTGCTTGGGGATCCAGCAATTTTAAATTTATCATGAACTGCTTATAAGGTATCATGAGTAGTGAAGCTTTCTCGCATTTCAAATGAGTCACATACTGTTCGAGAGATCGCCTCAAAACTGTCTCTTGCGTCATTCGATGAAGNCGACCTCTCATTTTCCCCTCTTTCACCGCCGTTACGAACAAACCTTTTCTAAGTTTAACCATTGACGAGAAGAAGTTTTTAGCCCAAAAATGTTTAATGCTTGCGATTATTTTAAGTCTTCTTTTATCGTGCTCAAAGCAGTTTGTGCAAATGTATATTGTGATAGTTTGTTGAGTTTTTTTGTTTATGTTCGCCCAATTTATAGACGGCAAAGTGATCTGCTTGGGTCTCATCCAAAGTCTCTTCGAAGGTTCTATGTACGTATTTGTACTCGAATGGACTCCCGCATTAACGCATGCTAGCAATGGTGAACCCATTCCACATGGATATATTTTTGCCTCATTTATGGTGGCTATTATGATGGGTTCATCCATGTTCAAGATGCTCACCAGGTATCACAGACCCGAGTCTTTTATGAGGTAATTTTCAATTATTGGTTTAAAAGTTGTTTATCTGGTTGGCAAGCTGAAACAAAATGGTGTTTCTCAGCTCTTACTGTCAACTTGCTCTAGCGGTAATACTTGTAGCCTAAAGTCTGTACTCGCTTCCAGGCTTGTGTTCGACACCTTTAGAAGCCCATATGGAATACTCACGAAAATTGAATTTGCTTTGAGTGATATTGTTGCATTTCAGAGTAGTGTTGCTGGTGTCGAGCGTTTGCTTGGCGGCGCCGATTCTGTTCGCCGACTATGTGAGCGTGATTTATGCTGCATTCTTGGTGTTCGAGCTATGCGTTGGTATGTTTTGGCCAGCGATGGGTTTCATGCGCGGTATATACGTACCTGAGCAAACGCGATCCACGATCATGAATTTCTGCAGGGTGCCACTCAATGCGATCGTTATCACAATTCTGCTACAGAATCTCTCGATGCGGCTCATCTTTCACTTCTGCGTGCTCTTCCTTGCGCTCGCCACTGTCTCACAGCATTACCTCTACAGGTTCGATTTAAAGCACCACAAGCACTTTTAGGTGAGCGTGTCACCTCGTCTCTTGTCTTCTTTTCCTGCACACAAACTTTTCTTGCTCTCTTTTTTCTTCTTTTGTGCTTCACAATGTCCGCGTTTTAAAACCAAGGCGTGCATGATGTAACGCGATCGCATGATACGTTCGAAACGGTGGTGTAAGGTGACGACAAGTACCAGACCGATGGTCTGATGTCAAAATGACACTGCAGCTAAATCAAGAAGAAAACAATGATCTAATAGCAGTGCTATCGAGATCTTTCTTTTTAAAAAACAGCATCACTTTGTCGACTTATTGAGCACCAAATTGAGATTCACTTAGAGGTAGTGCATTTTCGATTTTTGCCAGCGGCCTTACAAATAAGTGTATAAGTTATTATCGAAACGCGCAAATGCCCGCCGCACGTTAGCGAATGACGCTTGAAGTGCTGCGTCTCGAGAAGCGTGCACTGCAGAAAGATGTGTCGTTTTTTTTATGGTGTTCAAGTCCGCCATCGCTGCTCTGGCGCATGTTTACAGAACTCTTTAATGTGGACGGCTTTTTTTGCATGGGCAAAGTGTGGTTGACTGTGCGAGTGCAGACGTGAATAGCAGTTATGAAGAGTAGGTGCACAATACTGAGGTTGCTTCCCAGAGTAAACGTAGCTAATCCTGGCAACCGAGTTTGTGGCTATCGTGGCTTTGACTTCACAGTCACAAATACAGCTTGCTGACAAGATGAGACATATATTGTGAGTGCCAACTGCACTTGCCCCTGCATCCCAACTCATTTTTTGCTTCACGTACACACTACAAGGTGCACCAAAAGCTCTGTTACTTCTTGTGAGTACTCAGTTATAATGGACGCCACCTACGTATGTGGAACTAGAAATTAACCATCTCGAGGACGCCGACAAACAAGCCAACTCTTCCCCGTTTTTCCATGGCCCGGCATCAGAGCTTCTGGAGCGTCTGGTCAACCTAATATTTGGTGTTTCGCTGGGGGAAGGTTACTATGGTTGCACACCAGCGGAGTATGCAGGAAGCACCCTGGAGAAGAAGGGAGGAAGGGAATGGAAGCGGTTATGGACAATGACGAGTAATTCAAAATAAAGTGTTTTGGAACGCCAACAATTTCGGAAGTCCTCTTGGAATCGTTCATAAGTGTTTTCAGGACGTCTCTGGTTATGCTGAGCGTGTCAACAATCAAAAAGTCCCGCAAAAGTTCACAGTTTTGCTGAGGGGAGCGAATTAGGGAGTACTCATTCCATCCCTTTTTCTGCATGTCACCGTTGCATGCGTCTGGTTTTGCATGTGCATGTAGTGTTTTTTAATTGTCTGCATGCGCGCTCGGTTTAGGCGTCACATCGCGTCGCCACATGAGGGTACTGATTGTGGGAACGTGGTGTCTGATGCCGATCGACAATCACCGGGAAATCGAATAGCACCAAATGATGCGAACAGCGGCACAGTTTCGAGCGTGACACTTGAGATGAGTGCACGTCCCGTGGAGGGAGTTCTCAGGAAACGTGAAGGCTCTCTACCGGATCTCAGAGGTGATTCTGCAACAGCTGCGAACCATACGAGAGCAGATGAAAGCACATCTGATACAACTACTGAAACTCCACGTTCGAGTAAAAGCGCAACTGACTAGCGTTTGCTGGTCATTCCTATTAGAGCCATTAAAAGTGGCACGAAATTAAGCAAAAGTAGCAGCTAATGCGAGCCCTGTTTCTATGTAACCAAGAGGGTATTGCGGCGACATTCTAAAAACGTATTTTTGGATAGGCAACAACGAATGATATTCTTGAATATAAGCGGGAGGTTAATGCTATCATAGAATTTCGAAAGCAGAGATCATTGAAACGAAACGAGAAAAGAACAGAAATAGTTACTGATAGAGATAGATGAGTGTCCAGCTAACATTCAGTTGCACCGGTGTTGTAATGTTCATGTTTATGGTTATCAGTTGGCAATTAGGCAACTGTTAGTTAGCATCATTGATATTTTTACTGGGGATAGGTGAGACTGGTTTATTAACCAGGTGGTTGGTTTATTAACCGGATGTTCATCTTGCCGTCGAGATGGACAGCTCGGTCAGGATGAATAACTATGGCGGTGATTATGTTGGCCAGTAAATGGCACGATTCTGCTTGCTAAGTCTACGACGATCTGGTGGATCAAGCTAGAAAACATAGTAAATCTGCATAAATCAAACCTATGCGATAGCGCGCTTCAACAGATCTTTTATAAACTTGTCCTTATAAATTCATACCATTGCTCTCCGGAGATTCACGAAAGAAAAATGTTGAGCTTTCGGATGAAGACGATGACAACCGTGGGCGAGATGATTACTCATAGCTATGAGCCTGCTAATATTTCATTTAGTTGCGATGCATTTTCTGATATGTTTTACTGTAAGAACGTATACATAAGCTGCTATCGCTTCCTTTATGAACAGTAATGTCTACTGTGCAAACTAGCAGTTGCTTGCTGTTGTAAGTTGAGGAGCTGTTATGTCAAACGCCTATCTCATGATGCATGATGCATGAGCCCATTCGTCGATAAATTCGAATTGGTTTCTGAGTATAACAAGATCTTTGAAACAGGCCTATTCGGTCTATTTCTATGAGCCCTCCTCGCATGTACACCTTTTTCCGAGGTTACGAAATTTCCATATCCCTCCTTGCCGTTCTCCCCTCCTCTCCTTCACCCTCCACCTTTGGGATGTGAGTCCCTCTTCTTAAAAACGTTGCCGTTTTCGAGGAATCTGATCGATGGATTGTTTAAAACAGGTGTATTTTCCAATGTCACTGAGAGTTATGAGCCCTTCGCTATGTAAGCCTTCTGTAGAAGTATGTACTTTTCAGACAATCTAAGAATCAGGGCGTTCTTTAGAGGTATAATCTGTATAAACCGACGTTTTGCTTTACTAACATTTTCCGTTTGCTTCATCGCTTAACCGAATGCTGACGGTATTGCTTTAAACGAACAATGGAGCACTATTTTCTTTAAGAATAAGGTGCGCGCAGTGCATTTCAAGTAGACGCGAACTAGTAGTGGACGTGTGCGGATGTGTCACTTTATGTACACTTTCTAGGTGATCATTTTGCCAGATCTTAGCCGATAAAGTTAGTGGTTATTAAGCGGAAATGTCACATCAACTTATAGAGGAGGAGATCATAAAGCTTGAATATGAATCTCTTTTCAGGCTATCTTTATCTCATATCTCGGGTTATATTGGCGTCACAAAGCCAACACTCGATGAACAAAATGCTAACAAGTGAGCGTTTCGTGTCTAGATATGATTAGCCGCTTAGAACATGTGCTCCGGTTTAAGTTGATCACTTTTTTTTTTTTAAAGAACGGAACAAATAAACGGCAAACTTCATTACTTCCTTTATAGTTTAGTCATAGCGTAGCTCAAACAGCCAATTGTTATGTGTACATAAGCAATTGTACTTAGCAAACGTTTAGCTTAAAGTTTTTCAAGTTTGCATTCACGTTGATGGCAGAACATTCTCGAGGACTGTACGGTAATCTTTCATATCTCTATCGCGTTTTTTTTCTTCGAGAAGAAGCAAACTATATCCTCAAACGACTAAATTAATAACGATATTTCAAAAAGAAGATTTTTTATTTTGCTGAAACTAGATCTCGTCATTTCAGCTCGTTTAGTGACGATTTTTTTTTAAATAATGAAAAGTATGTTGCATGCGTCTGGTTTTGCATGTGCATGTAGTGTTTTTTAATTGTCTGCATGCGCGCTCGGTTTAGGCGTCACATCGCGTCGCCACATGAGGGTACTGATTGTGGGAACGTGGTGTCTGATGCCGATCGACAATCACCGGGAAATCGAATAGCACCAAATGATGCGAACAGCGGCACAGTTTCGAGCGTGACACTTGAGATGAGTGCACGTCCCGTGGAGGGAGTTCTCAGGAAACGTGAAGGCTCTCTACCGGATCTCAGAGGTGATTCTGCAACAGCTGCGAACCATACGAGAGCAGATGAAAGCACATCTGATACAACTACTGAAACTCCACGTTCGAGTAAAAGCGCAACTGACTAGCGTTTGCTGGTCATTCCTATTAGAGCCATTAAAAGTGGCACGAAATTAAGCAAAAGTAGCAGCTAATGCGAGCCCTGTTTCTATGTAACCAAGAGGGTATTGCGGCGACATTCTAAAAACGTATTTTTGGATAGGCAACAACGAATGATATTCTTGAATATAAGCGGGAGGTTAATGCTATCATAGAATTTCGAAAGCAGAGATCATTGAAACGAAACGAGAAAAGAACAGAAATAGTTACTGATAGAGATAGATGAGTGTCCAGCTAACATTCAGTTGCACCGGTGTTGTAATGTTCATGTTTATGGTTATCAGTTGGCAATTAGGCAACTGTTAGTTAGCATCATTGATATTTTTACTGGGGATAGGTGAGACTGGTTTATTAACCAGGTGGTTGGTTTATTAACCGGATGTTCATCTTGCCGTCGAGATGGACAGCTCGGTCAGGATGAATAACTATGGCGGTGATTATGTTGGCCAGTAAATGGCACGATTCTGCTTGCTAAGTCTACGACGATCTGGTGGATCAAGCTAGAAAACATAGTAAATCTGCATAAATCAAACCTATGCGATAGCGCGCTTCAACAGATCTTTTATAAACTTGTCCTTATAACTTCATACCATTGCTCTCCGGAGATTCACGAAAGAAAAATGTTGAGCTTTCGGATGAAGACGATGACAACCGTGGGCGAGATGATTACTCATAGCTATGAGCCTGCTAATATTTCATTTAGTTGCGATGCATTTTCTGATATGTTTTACTGTAAGAACGTATACATAAGCTGCTATCGCTTCCTTTATGAACAGTAATGTCTACTGTGCAAACTAGCAGTTGCTTGCTGTTGTAAGTTGAGGAGCTGTTATGTCAAACGCCTATCTCATGATGCATGATGCATGAGCCCATTCGTCGATAAATTCGAATTGGTTTCTGAGTATAACAAGATCTTTGAAACAGGCCTACTTCGGTCTATTTCTATGAGCCCTCCTCGCATGTACACCTTTTTCCGAGGTTACGAAATTTCCATATCCCTCCTTGCCGTTCTCCCCTCCTCTCCTTCACCCTCCACCTTTGGGATGTGAGTCCCTCTTCTTAAAAACGTTGCCGTTTTCGAGGAATCTGATCGATGGATTGTTTAAAACAGGTGTATTTTCCAATGTCACTGAGAGTTATGAGCCCTTCGCTATGTAAGCCTTCTGTAGAAGTATGTACTTTTCAGACAATCTAAGAATCAGGGCGTTCTTTAGAGGTATAATCTGTATAAACCGACGTTTTGCTTTACTAACATTTTCCGTTTGCTTCATCGCTTAACCGAATGCTGACGGTATTGCTTTAAACGAACAATGGAGCACTATTTTCTTTAAGAATAAGGTGCGCGCAGTGCATTTCAAGTAGACGCGAACTAGTAGTGGACGTGTGCGGATGTGTCACTTTATGTACACTTTCTAGGTGATCATTTTGCCAGATCTTAGCCGATAAAGTTAGTGGTTATTAAGCGGAAATGTCACATCAACTTATAGAGGAGGAGATCATAAAGCTTGAATATGAATCTCTTTTCAGGCTATCTTTATCTCATATCTCGGGTTATATTGGCGTCACAAAGCCAACACTCGATGAACAAAATGCTAACAAGTGAGCGTTTCGTGTCTAGATATGATTAGCCGCTTAGAACATGTGCTCCGGTTTAAGTTGATCACTTTTTTTTTTTTAAAGAACGGAACAAATAAATGCGGCAAACTTCATTACTTCCTTTATAGTTTAGTCATAGCGTAGCTCAAACAGCCAATTGTTATGTGTACATAAGCAATTGTACTTAGCAAACGTTTAGCTTAAAGTTTTTCAAGTTTGCATTCACGTTGATGGCAGAACATTCTCGAGGACTGTACGGTAATCTTTCATATCTCTATCGCGTTTTTTTTCTTCGAGAAGAAGCAAACTATATCCTCAAACGACTAAATTAATAACGATATTTCAAAAAGAAGATTTTTTATTTTGCTGAAACTAGATCTCGTCATTTCAGCTCGTTTAGTGACGATTTTTTTTTAAATAATGAAAAGTATATCCCATCCTGCCAACGAATTCTGATGGTATTACTCTTCTACTATTAAATGACAGGAATATCTAATATTCGTTTTTAACAAAATGATTTGATTTGTGAACTATCTCGAACGCTTATCGACTCCATAGTTTGTCTCTTGATAACCTCGACAGTATTGTTCAAAGTATAAGTAAGAAATTGTACTAAAATAGGTAACATGAGTAATACTACTCTTTTCGATGTATTCTACACGCGTTTCTAACACTGATCTTGTTGTTGAACGCATTATGAATATATGTGCACCGTTTGTATCACTAACAAAGCACAGTTGTGCTATTCGTTTAACAAGAGCACATTTGAGTTGTGAACCCGGTTCACATATGCAAATATAGGCATTTGCATATTGTTGCTATTCGTTTATGCTTCAGTATAAATTTTCGAATATGAACGTGATCGAAATTCGTTCTAATATTCGACCGGAAGAGAGAAGCGTTTTAAGGTTTGGAACACTTTTTGAAAACAACCAAAAAGTGGAACCGAAAAAGGCGCGGTATGTGCGGTCGTATAAATTTTTATTGAAAATCGCTGGCCAAAAGTGATTATCGGTGAAAGTGATGTTCGAAAATACGAGAATTTTTCTATGTTGCATACAGTGACATAAACTCTTGGCAGCTTTATCAGTAATAAAACAGTTTTTACTTTGACACGCTTTCTATAGAGTGCTTAGATGCATTCTAAAAGTGTGCGTTTAGAGTGGAATTCAGCTTGCAGCTAACAATCAGCTTTCGTTGCAGTTTGGTCGCCTCGAAGTTGCCCATCGACTCGAAAGCGGCAGGGGTGCATGCATGAACCAGCGTCATGTATCATACTACAAACAGTCCCCCGTATTCGTATCCGTTGTCGTGGCGAGCTTACCGCTAAGCTGCTTTCAACGCTTTCGCTCAACGCTCCTATCTTCAAGCTACTCATCTGATGTCATTGTTGACAGACATTTCCGTATGTCTCTGTCTGAAGACAAAATTGTCGTTACAGACGAAGCGCTATTTCGAAGTCGATACAATACGTGTATCTATTCGTTTAGCGCAGAGAGAGAAGCCAGCCAAGCTGATGGCACTTCATGCAACTTCTTTCTCATGCGCATTGAACAACCAACGCTGAAAGTCTTACCTCACTTTTCAATTTGCTGCAATCTATGTGAATATAATTTGGGAACAACATGCCCGCATCATACAAGTATTACTTAAAGCGGTCCCCGATCCATACAAGTATTACTTAAAGCAGAAGTTTCCGTTGTTTTTATCTTTCGTTTTTTTTTCGCTAAAGAGAAAGAGTTCGGCTTTATAAGTTATTTTGAACTGCATGTGATTATAACTGAACGTTTTGATTGGTTGATGCTGTGGTACTCGTTAACAAATCATTTCACTTTATTGCGTCATTTTTTTGCTTTAAATTTCCTTAATTTTTTTGTTTTCTAACATTTAATTTTTCGAAACGTTTTTT
>JPKZ01002700.1:210297-236130 GCA_000803305.1 Toxocara canis | reverse complement strand
GGGGCTAGCGGGATATGTGGAAAGAGGAGGAGGAGTAGTTAGCGCCGACTTTCGTGAATATCTTTTTTCTAGGTGTCCAGTTTACGGGTTGTCATGTGTGAGATTCGGTGTCAACTTTTCTTTGCGATAAGGCAAACTGTGCACACGTTATTTTCATAGTATGTGTCGTCTGGTCAAGTAATTTAATCAGTGTTCAAAATTGATGTTTTCAGCAGACGGCTTCTATAAAGTTTTTCGTCGATTACGAGAAGTCAGTGGGCAACTATATTGTCGATGCAGATGGCAACACTTATCTGGATGTATTTATGCAGATTTCATCACTTGCTCTTGGTATTTATTTGTTTGCAACTTTTTTTTCTCTTTTTCTTTCCCCTACGTATTTCACATAGTAATTTATGTAATACACTTTCTTCCCCTACTAATTTTGTGTAAATTGCAAATTTGCAAACTGCTAAAAAGATTCAGCGTTTTATTATACTCTTTTAGTGCTTTTGTTTAATTGTCGAAGACCAACAAAAACCAGCGTTGTTTCATTGACTTTTGTTTTCGTTTCTTATATCTTAACTTCATTTCACTTCCTTACGGCACTCACAAAGAGCTCACTATGTGCATTGACTTTTCCACCCATCAGGATACACTTCCATGCTTCATCTGCATAAATTTATACTCTCTCTATCAGGTTTTATGAATATTTCAGGTCTTTTGCCATCTCACAGCTTAAAAAATTGCTTTCTGTTAGCATTGCTCATTTGCATAATTGTATCGCAAGCCTTATGCTGTGTTCTGCACTGCATTTTTTGGACCGTTTGGTTGTTTGCTGGTGCTATGTTCCAGACTTTATGCTTGTACGTTGTACATATTATGGTGTGATTGTTAAGAGTGCCGTCAAACAGCCTTCGGAGAGCAGCTGCGAAAGCTGCTTTCTGAAGGCTATACAAACATGATAAACGAACGCTTCCTAATGTACGAATCGCGCTGTTGCTTATTCGGGTTGCTGTTTCGGCTGCAACTGAAAATTTACAGGATGATAAATACTTACGCATAATAACCTTACAGTCATAGGCCAAACTTTTCGAGTTTATGAAATGTCAATTTCTTAATTTCCTTTCAGGATATAATCATCCCGATTTGATCAAAGTTCTTTCCGATCCGCGGTTCGTTGTAAGTTTCCGGTTTTTGCATCTTACATCACAGTTTGCGGCAGATGTGTGAACTGTCATACCAAAGGCGGAGCATAGCTCTACAGAAGCGATCTATGTTTCCGCTGCCATCTATGTTCATCACCGCGCTCTGCAGTTGCGTTTTGCCTACGGTTTATCTCCACCCCTTTCCTTACCTCCTACAAGTACACGTACGCTTGCTCCCTGTCCGCATCGTAAAGCTAACATTTGAAATCTACCCAGACTGCCGCTTTAAATGATTCACTGAAATAGTTTTTTAAACGTTTTATGTAACTGGTTGGCCCGAGTTGAGAACAGATTGCAACGCCCAGTTCTCAGATGCTTTAAAATGACGAGCCAAGGGAATCTGCCTTCATTGCACAGGATCGTCCTTCCGCAAGCTCTACTGATAGATTCCGTCGTTGCCGAACTCTTCTATGATTAATATGTGGTCGCCGAAAACTTAAATAGTTTTTTCTAATTAGATATTGGATTGCGGGTATTATCGGACAGCTCTGTCTACATGTTTGATTTTATTTTAGTAACGATATGGTATTTGTTATGCTAGCCGGAATGTGGATAGACTCGTCAGCCTTGAACTGGTCGATCATCATAATTGTTGCATACGGCAAAACTGAGAAGCTTTTAGAAGGTTCCTGATGATAGATGTTGACTAACCATAAATCGCCTACAGCATATCAAAAGATATGCGATCCATAATTACTCGCTCACCATTTTCTTCTCATTGTTTCCACCATTGTTTAAAACCTTTGCGTTATTTCTGCGGTTTATGACTTCATATAGATTGCTGCTAGAAACGATAAGTTCATTTTTTGACGCCTGAAATGTGACTTCGTTAAATGGATTTACGGGCAAATTGGCGAGCGTATGACATGATGGATGTCTGTAGTTTGTATCTGATTGTTTGCATTTAAGATACCTGACTCGAGCTTCACATTTTGCAGTTGTTTTTTTTTTCACCATTTCTTAATTTCATTCAAAATTGCAATAAGCATTTTTTAGACAGCAGCTGTGAGTCGACCAGCGCTGGGTTCATTTCCCCGTAATGATTTTCCGCGCACGATATCAAAGGCGTTGACTTCGGTAAAGTGTTTTTTTTTTTGCTTTTTAATCTGTTGCATTGATGGATGCGATTGACAATAGACTGTGCATACCGTGTTTAGCGTATCCGTATTTGTATTGGCTTATAATTGTGGCAAACCAAATACAATATTCATTATTGTTATCTTAGTTATTTTTTCTGCAAAATTGTGGATTATTTCGAAGCCGTTCTTACTGTAGGCCATAGAAAGGTCCAGAGAAGGAATGAGAACATTCAGATCAGGAACCGTCCTTTCTGTTCTTTTTGGTACCCTCGTTAAGCCATGAGCCGAATTAAATAGTCTGCAAAGGTTCGGGAGGGCTTCAGTCGTACCTTAGAAGGCCAACTGTTTTTAAAAATAAACAACGAGCTTAGAAGAAATTTTTTTTAAACTCATTCAGTTCCTGAAACGTTTTTTTTAAATCACAGATAGCACCAAAAGGTTGTCCGCTGGTGCAGACGATGATGTGTGGTACGTCGGCTAACGAAAATGCCATCAAGACGGCGTTCATTTGGTATCAGACCCAGAAACGTGGCGGACCACCAACTGCTGAGGACTTGGCTTCTTGTATGAATCAGCAGCCGCCTGGCACGCCTAACATCTGTGTGCTGTCATTCGACGGTGCTTTCCATGGCAGATCCCTCGGTATGCAAGATCGTTACCGCATTGTAGTAATCCCGCGTTATCATCTTTTTTTTCTTTTCCCTAGCAGTAAAACGGGTTCATATATTGTATAGGTCGCATAAACAGGAAATATTTATTGTACAAAATTTAATTTATGTTTGTAAAGTCGATGCATACGTGTATATCTTTTCCTGTGCTTCTGTGGTTTTTGATTTCATTAAAACAAGTTGTATTTTTGAAACTGTTTAGAGTATGACGGTAAGCGATAAACTTGTATTTTGGATGAAGCGAAGGAACGTTTTTAAAATCTTGAAGTAATGGAAGTGATAAATGCGTATGGAAAGAACTGGAAACGGAAATGGTATGAGAGCATTAGGAACGTGGGCAGCGCATATGGGTGAGAAACCTTGGGAAAGGGAGTTCAGCTACAAACTTCTTAGGTTTTTTTAGGATATTTTTTTTCGTCCATCTGTGAATTAAAAAATATGCTGTTTAGGCAGGAGACCTAAACCAAGGTCCATGTTTGCGCATTTTTAAAGAGAAGCGGTTGAAAAGAGGTCCTGAGAAGATGTGAAGGTTGTTCATGAAATCATGAAGATAGGCAACTGGGAACGTTTGTTTGCAGCTGCGCTATCAATGACCCGTTCGAAACCCATCCACAAGGTCGACATTCCCGCATTCAATTGGCCCGTTGCGAAGTTCCCACGTTACAAGTATCCGCTCGAAAAGAACGTTCAGTACAACGCAAAACAAGATGGCGATTGCCTCGCAACGGTCCATTTTTATTTTTTATTTTCTGATTTGGAAAACCATTACTTTTCATGCGCGGTACTAGTTAACCGCCTCATTTGGCGGCGGCTGAGTTTCACTGTGTGACAGAGTTAGAAGGTTAGGCGAGATGGATAAGACAAAATGTGTCGAAAAACAGTGGCGCGCAACAGTGTGAATTTTAGATTTGTGTGCTGCAATTTGTTTGATGCTTTTTCACGTGTGTCGCATTACAACTATATACTTTTGATGTTGTTCATTTCATGTTTTAGCAATCCTTACTCTTCGCCTTCTCTTCGCTTACCTATAATCAGTCGTGCTCGCATATGACATCTACGAGTTTTGACAAATTTAGGAGTTTTGACAATCTGCGAGTTTTGACAAATTGTTTGCTATAGTGAATACGGGATTAGCATACGGAGTTGCTTTTTTTGAAATGACGATGAAAATCGTGTGCATATGATCTGCGCTGAAGTACATGTTATTGAATGGTTATTGCTAGCTTGGACGCATAACAACTTGTATTTATTGTTTGGTCGGCGGGTACTTTACTCATTTAGCCAAACTGTCTTTAAAACCAATTACCCTTTGACATACAGTTGTCTATTATCGGTCAGAAGGTAGCTATCCTCGCCGGGTTGTCGCTCTATTGGAGTTGCTTGATTACTGTCATGGCTGCTTAGCCTTTCTGCTTCTTCAGCTGCTCTATCAATCGATAAGGTATGGCTGTGCTAAGAGATTAATCTGAATAGGATCAAATCAAGTATACCTTCGGCGAGGTAACTTTCTGAAATGTTGTTGGTAATTGTTTCTGTCATCCAGGTTGAGCATCTAATAGAAGAGCGGAAGAAGGCGAAATGCGATGTGGCAGCGGTAATTGTCGAACCTATTCAGAGCGAAGGTGGGGACCATCATGGATCACCGAGCTTCTTCCAAGGGCTTCGGGATATCACCAAGAAATCTGGTGTCGTCTTTATTGTCGATGAGGTTATTACGTACTTCACATCCACCTGTTTCGTTCGTTAATTTTCATTTTGCAGTGATTAGTTGGAAATCGATAGTTCATTCATAAAGTCTTATGTGGAGCGATGCTCTTCCGGCCGAATTTCTGACTTCAGTAACCTGTCTTTGTATAAAATTTAAAATAAACTCCAGCGGTGATCACGTTTTGGAACAGCATGCTCATACGTTGGTCGAGGAGAATATTATAGGGGAGGGAGGGTTCACCTCGTGAACGTTTATGAGTTGTTAGGTTCAGGTCTTTGAATAGTTATGCTAATGAACAATAGAAATAATGATTTTTGACCCGACGACATGAGCGGCCAGCGTCACCTTCACCCTTCGATCATGGGTGGGATGTCGACCAATCCATCATTACGATAGTTTATATTTCTTGGAACGTTCAAGGCAATTGCGATTTTTATTGAAAACACCAGTAGAATTAAGAACGTAAACTGAATGATTGTTTTTTCTTTTTAACAAAGTTGCGAGGCTAAGAACAATGAAATATTTTTTTGAGCATTCGAGGTTTACGCTAAATGGTTATTATCTACTTTGGAATGTGCTGCTCTATAAACATCTCCTTGTAAGAAGCCAGTGAGAATGAAAAATGTATGTCTGAGCGGGCTATGTTGTTCAAAATAGATTTCTTGGTACGAGTGAAACGATCGACTAATTTGTCGATTTTGGGAGGGAGAGAAGGGCGGGAAGGGGGAGGTGTCATGAGGCGTTGGTTTCTTCTTCCTTGTGTTCGCTACCGTGATAGGTCCAGTGACCACTGACAAATAGTAATTTGCAAATTTTTTCAAACTCAGGCGTTTTTTTAACCTAATTGATCTGTACAACAACTGGAGAATTAATTAGCCTACATTTGTTTCTTCTTATTCTCGGTTAACTTCTCTCATTTTTGATGTGAGCTGGTCAATGGTTTGGTTTATAGGTGCAAACAGGTGGTGGAGGGACGGGAAGCTATTGGGCGCACGAATCGTGGAATCTCTCTTCACCGCCAGACATCGTCTGCTTCTCAAAGAAGTTTATGGTTGGAGGCTACTTTTATGGTGAACACCTCAGGGTTAAAGAGGTAAGTATTTGTACTTGCAAGTGCTTAGCGGTTGCTTATTATGGAATTAGGAGTAAAAAATATGATGTGGTTATCGAAATCCTGCATTTATTTTAGTTTTTAGGTGACTTTTGAGCGCCGCGAAAACGCCTTAAGAGCATCATATTCTTTCCGCCTTTATTATTAAGATAATGGAGAAAAGAAAGAAAATTTTTTCTTGTTGTTTCTTCAGTGCATACCAAATGAAAGATGCGTTTTGGCGGAATCGGAGATGTTAAGGATATTTGGAGGGGTGGGGGGAGGGGGGTTCTCAGGGTGAGCGGAGAGCGATATGAAAATTTTTTGGGTGGGCACGGTCGGAGCATCAGCGCATGCATTATCGAGCAAAGTGGTAGAAGTATTTGGGGTTCCAATATGTCAGCACAAATTGAAGGTGTGCACATTTTCTGGATCTCCTTACCGTTCTGGGCTCTAGAGGTCATATTTGAGTAAGTAAATCTCTCAATCCTTAGCCCAGTCGCTCTCTGCAATAGCGGCAGTCAGTTTCTTGTACAAAAGGGCCACCAACTCTTGCAAACGAATTTGAAGTTGGGGAGAGAAATACTTATTCATTTGTTCATGAGGTTGTTGTACTCTCAAATGAGCACTATTGCAAAAGAAATTCCGAGCGATTGCATGCAACCTTGGATAAAGATTTGATTTATTCAGCCATATCGTATATATAATACGTGGATGGGTGAGCCAACAAAGCTGATTTTGCTGGAGAAGGCGGTGGAGGTGATCGCGAGAGACAATCTGCTTGAACAGGTCAGGAAGGTGGGCAAGGGACTGCAGAGTGGTCTTCGGCAGATTGAGGTCTTCTTTGTTTCTTTTTTTTCGCATGATTGTTTTGACCAGTTTCGGAACGCCTGGTAGTCAGCCTACTGGCGATCCGTCGGGTGAGCAGCCTGGGAACCGAACCCAGGTCTTCCCTCATATGAAGCGAGATCTCTGCCACTGAGCTACTCCCCGCCATTTCTTTACTGACTGAACGTAAATTAATACGATTGATTCGTTTAGTGGATAATTCAAATACATCGGACTCCGAAGCGAAGACATTTTCCAAGACAATCTTCGAAAATTTTTAGTTCTATAACTTTCTTGCTTCGCTAATTGATCCCTTCGGACGTTCCTCAGCAGAGAGAGGCAAACCAGTGCAAGACACTGAGGCACATACCTACTGTGAGGGTAACGTCCTTCTTTGTCGAATAGTAATGAGCTACAGGATCCGACACCATACCAGCACCGAGCAACAATACATGCTTCTTTGAATCGCCCATTACACGACATTTATGGGCTGAGAAACTACAACGATGGCCTAGTTAAGGCATGATGAGCTATTTGGCAAAGTGCCAACATACTCCAATGTTTGTCGTTTCATTGCTGGCCAGCTGTCGGCATACATACACGAGATTGGATTCATGAAAAAAAAAAAGAAATAATGGCCGGCATGGGCCACTGATTGCAATCGGACGCCAACTCAATGTGCAACAGAAGAGGCGACCTTTACTGTCAAATGTGGCGCTTTTAAAAATTGGGAATTCAAAAGAAAGCGAACAGAGTGGATAAGTTTGCGGGGAATAATTTCATTAGTTTATGAATTTTGGCGGCGAATTTGGTATTAAAGCCTTTCTAGTGAAGACTGATCAAAAACAAAGTTGGCTTTTAGAGTGGAGGCGGCGATGAAATTTGCTGTTGGGGTCATTGCAAGGAAAGTTCCGTTTCCTTGAGATCCGCTTAACTTATTTAGTTGAAGTTATTCTAAGGCGCAGTCGGACAAATTGGATCGGGTTCTTTTGTTCGAAAAAAATGGCATTACGCCACCGACAAGGCAGGCACAATTTACCACCTTTAAGGAATTTAATAATATCGCTTATTCAATGATATCGGTGAATATCATTAAAACGACTTCTCGAGAAAAATGACTTTAATTTTCTGTGGAGAAAAACGCGGTCTGTCTTTTTTTTTTGAATTTAAGAACTTAGACGGAAGGACTTCCGATGTTTCCTATGATGGAATGTGCTATTTTTAGTGATCTCTGCCTACCCTCAGAAAATAGAATCTACAATTTCTGATGAGTTCTGACTCGCCGACAGCCTCGTCGACCTCTTTTTTTGTCTGGGTTGATTTATTACCTTCTTCACACTGCAGTTTTGTCGAGAAACTTGAAATATAGATTGAAAAATGGAAGAGGGAAAGGGAGGAGGAAACGTTCAAAATTTGAGAGGAAAAAGGAGGGAGAGGGAAGTGGAACGGCTTCTATAAAGTTTCGACTTTATCCATGTGAAGACACAGTTGGGTGGGTACTTTGCTTTGTTTGTTTATAAAGATAAATCCGATTGTAAAAGAATTCGTTCGTCCTTTTTTGCGTTATCTCAACAACCCCTCTTTTTACCTGATCTTGAAATAGAAGTATTTACGGCCGTTTTGCACCATAGAATAGTCAAGATCATACGTCCATCTTTTGAAGCCGATTTTATTCTAAAATGCTCTATTTTTTTCCGGCTCATTAGTTACTATTTATTGTTTGAATTTTGTTACAAATTATTATTTACTTTTTAAATTCGTTATCTGTTATTAGTTCTTTATTGTTGCAATTTGTTTATTATTATTATTATTTATAATTCATTATTATCTGTCACTTTATTAAGATAACAAGTCTTCGAAGGAAGATTGTTTTGCGGATACTATCTATAACTTGCCCAACCGCATATGAAGGATGTTTTGATACAAACCCTCATCCATCGTATTGTTTCGTCGTTATAAATTTGCTCTCTTCCTTGTTCCATCGACCGACATTGGTTTCCGAATGCTTTTGCTTGTACAGGCAGTCATTTCAACTATGACGTCCCTTTCATCCTTTATCCATGCAGGGAGAGTTGCAGCAACAGTGATGTGTAGGTGTATGAATGAATATGCAACTGTACAGATAGCACGGCTGTGAATTTTTTAGAGGAAATATGATAAAGAACGACGTTTGTGTTTTTTTTTCTAATTCGAGCATTTATATTGATATCGAAAATCGAGCATAATTGTTCAGAGTGCAAACAGTTCGAAGATGCACAGTGTGCGTGGAATGGGTTCGTATTGTGCGTTCAATTTGTGTGATGCGGAACTTCGCGATAAATTCATCGATATTGCCATTTCTAATGGTTCGTTTCTTCTTAGCAAATTACAGCACTTATGATCATGCTTTTTATCTTTACATTTTATGACGACAGCGAATCATATCGATTTTGAATTGGGCTAATCTCGCGATAGGCAACGAGCACCCTTAAAACGCTCAATAGAGTCTACGAGCAACTGTTTGACTTTTTGTCCCTCTCGTAGTTACATATATTATTCTTCTTTTTACGTGTATTTTTCTCTTTTTACGTGTATTTTTCTCTTATCGTTTCTGATGATCTTCATCTGTCGTTGTGTGCAGGTGCCGTGTGCATGTTGTCTTCAGAGGTTTTTCTCCCAATTCCCTTTCCCCCTGTGAATTTGACCTTTTGTGATATTTTATGCACAGTTTAAAGTAACAGTTGCACTGATTATTTGCAAATTGATGCTGAAGAAAGCTCGAGGGTGCAACTAGAGAGGCTTGCGTAGCTCATATGACACGTACGTTTCCACTGGAAAAGGTGATCAAGTTATGAGGCGTCTAGCCGGCGTAAGACGGGATCGAAAAGATGATGTTTCTTAGTTTTTTGGCGTATATTATTCTTTTTTGGTTTAACCAAGAGAATAGTGTACCTTGACTGAAAGTGGAAAAATTTGACTTGACTTTTGCAATTATATGTTGGGTTGCACTATAGAGCGCCATACTTTCCGCATTTTGTTTAGGGATTTGTGGTATATCGCTGAATGACAGTTGATAGGTGAACAGATTTTCACCCAAAGTATACAACCCGAGGCAGTAACATATCTAAAAAAAACAGATCGGAAGGTCATTTAAGGGACCGACAACTTTGAGAAAAAATATTTTTCTGCTAAACGGGGATTCTAGATGTGTGATTGTAAAATTGGTTTTGCCAACATTATATTCTCATAGTGGTGCCGATGATCTCCTGAGCCGAAAGTATGCAGGTCTTGGGAAGAGATGTGGAAAGCGATGAAATTTTTGTACTAACTTGGATAGTGTGGAGTTGATCGCTTCAAGACCAGTTTCTCGATAGTGTTAACACTTGCACACTTGAATGAAGTCCAGTCTGAGATCGCATACACATTGTGGTCGCTTTCATATCTAATCCGAAAAGGCTATTGGAGTGAGGTGCCTGGCAATAGCAGTTCTTCGAGCGTGAAAGCCTTGCAAGAGAGCTGCAGTTTTTCAGCTTAACTTAAACCTGACTTCCATTCGCACGTCGATGTGTTCAGCGAGCTAAAGAGTAGTTGCGTTACTTTTCCATTGCTTTTCTGGATTCCCTTTGCTCATAGCTGTGCTGTTTTTTACACTTTTAATTTTTGTTGACTTCAAGTGCACTCGATATCTAACTACCGGCTAAATTCATTTTCGTTTATTCAGACGGACGAGCTATTCTGTTTCGTGTGCTTCGTCCATATCGGTCCTGAAAATGGCAATTTCGTTCGTTATCGCCTTGACGTGTCTCATTAAATTCTTTTTATCGCTGATTTTCCTTTTCGTGCTCCATCGAATAGATGCACATGCGCGTCACACCACGCAATTGCAAACGTTTCCTATTAGAACAGTATTCAAATTCTAAAAGTCAATGTGTTTTTTGCTCCTCTATTTTTTTCCCATTTCTTTTGCGTGCATATGTCGTTGCCACTTAATCCGACCTACGATGAGTTTTAAGGTATGTGATTCCCCTGTAACGAAAAGAATCATACGTGCATAATTGTAGCGTAAATAAATTTTAGGTTTGCATATAGGCGGTTGTGGCGATACGGCGGTACGGTTCAGACCTGCGTTGATCTTCGCAGAGAAACATCTCGAGATAGCACTCGATATAATAAGCAAGTCGATAAAACGCTTGTAAGTATTGCCCTCCCTTCTGTTTTCTATTTGTGCATATTGCCGTTCCCTGAATGCCGAACTTGTTCGTATGTTATCATTACTGTTATACTGATATTTTCGCTTTTTGTTTATCAACTGATAAAATAAAGATGTCGATTTCTGCTCGTCGTCTCGGTTCATAAAACTTTTGCCATCTCTTCCGAAGTGTTCATCATAGTTGTCAGGCAGGAGGCGACGTTTAGTTTGGAGATGAGGGAAAAATCACAAAATGTTCGCAATGGAGGGGGGGGGGGACGGTTGGTCACAGACATGGAAAAAATTGGGAATAGAAAGTTCTAAGGGATATAAAGTTCTAAGGGGGCCCTAGCATCTGAACGACACTACGATGCACCGCACACTGCTTTGGCCGCTTTAAAAAGATTGATGAGCGATCTTGTTACGTATGATACGGATTCTTAAGAACGAAACGCAACGTTCCATTTGTTATGCATTTTGCTTTTCAAATGTATTCAGCGAACTTCTTGGTGCCTCAACTGAGAACCCGTTTATTTACAGTCATTTACAATTGTCATATATTACATTCAACGTTTTCTAAAATAGCGCACGTCGACAATCACTCCGCACTGCAATATTTGTTAGCACATTTTGTGTCTCGAGACTTCAAAGGTATCCATAAATATGAGAGGGGCATCATCGTTACTTGTGGCGTTTACTCTATTAGGGGACAATATTGTATATTGTATAGGGATAATAGTACCTGGGTAATTTATTGTTCCCTGTGCATATGTTCTGCGGCAAACCAGCACCGCTTTTAGGGAAGTTGCAGTCGTTACACGTCGTCTTTTGCCAGCATCAAAGTGGTAATCAAAATTCATTACAAATGAAAAACGCCACCCTCAGCCCTTTTTTCATCAACTTTTTTCTACATTATATGTTCGCTATTATCTTGTCATTGTCAATTGGTTACTGTCATTCAACGCGTAGACTCTAGAATAAAGATGAGGAGTGAAAAATAGACTTTAGTCTTTTCAATTTCAAGTATCCAGTGTTTATCGTCTCTTTGCATTGCTTTTTCCGCATCATCTTCAACTGTTGTTTCTCGGATATCGGATGTTGTTACAAAGCAGTTATTGTTTCTGTGGCCTCAATACCATAATCCTTAAGACGCTGTAACGCTGGCCTATAGACATGTTTTGAGGTCGGCCGGACCATCCCCTTATCCTGGATTTCACCTGAAAGCGCAATTCTAGAACAAAAAAAAAGAACTCAAAGGATAAGCGGTGAAGCTTATTCTCTGAACAAGAAAAGATTAGACGAGTGAGCTGCAACCAAGTTTGCTAGTTTTATTTTAGCAAGGAGAACTTGCAAAGACCCAAGTAGATGTTATCGAGTGCAATTATTCTGAATGCGTTAAGGAATAGTAGTCGTTCTTAAGTCGTTCTACGTTCTTAAGAAAATAGTGGTTGACATTCAAAGAATCTAGGCGAGTTCGTAGTTTCCTTTGTTTTATGTCGCTTTTCTTCCTCAAGGGGGCGATTTTGGGTTGCAGGCGAAAAACTTACCGTTCAAAAGCATATGGGAGATAATTGCAGTCGTATACCCAACGGTGCTTGCCATAGCCGAGAAGCCGTTGGGCTGTCCGTACGCAACAAGCTGAATCCTGTGTCGCTCCTGCAAGCAATAGGGGGTGACTAAGACCGGTAACCCTCTTCATAGTAGTCACTGCCAACCGAAAAAAGCCAAAAACTGGTTGCAGTTCGCTTGCATTAATAGCTAACGGCGGACTATTGGTTACACTGTGCCACGTGCTAAGCATTAATTAGGGAGCCATTTTTTTCTTACGATTGGAAAGCATTGAGGATAAGAGTTACTCGTAGTCACCGGAAGTGTTTTGCTAAAGACCTTTTAAGACGCAATTCGGTGATATATTCATATCGAGGAGTTAGCGAACCGGCATTGGTAATGATCGCACGTTTGATATCCTCAGAGCAGTGAAGGTGATCAAATGGTTGATCCGTCGAGCAGTTCAGCTGAAAATCTCTTTTCTTAATGATGCATATCATTGATCCGAAAAGGTTATACCTCAGAATCAAACGTACTATCATCGTGAGCAGTACTAAGATGCCCACACTTCGGGCGGCTTTCCCCTGAGGCAGTGAGTGCACAGCACAACAATGATGAAAAGGAATTGTGAAAATAACTACGACTATAAGCTTTTAGTGCAATGCAAAAAAAATTCAGTTGATTTTGCGCTGCAATAGTCGAAAACATAATGGTTGTCAGAGATAATTAAGCATATGCGAGAATGACGTAACGTAAGATGCGCATTAGTCTTAGATGCAGTCATTTAGGAGATGGCATATCAAGAAATCGAGCAACACACTTTTAGTGACCTTTTTACATTTTACATCCTACCGTAATCTAGGGAGCTTTATTAATGAAATTAAGTATATTAAGTATCGTACCGCGAATATGGCACAACAATTTGGCAGTCGAAGTGAGGGTGTGAAAAGTTGGAAAGAAAACAAAAGTAATTGTTTGACTAGAAAACGTCAGAATTAAAAAAAGCAAGAAAAAAGGGTCATATTACTGAAGATTGGGTACCCTCAGCTCCAAAAGGGCGTGCTTTACTGACACTGACGTTACTTTGTCAGTTTTTCTTTGCTGTCTATACTGCTTTTTCTCTATAGGGTGTACTGTAACGGGCCTTTTTATTTTTGATGACTACTACAGTTCACTGTACCCCTGCGACTGTCAAAACTTCGGTGTTAGAATCAGCTTGTTTAAGTAACACTGAATACATATTAATTAACAACAGCCAAATCGCGTAAATGAGACGGATGCTAGGTGAAAATTGAAAAGCAAAAAAAAGCCTCACTTGCATTCCACCAGGCAGTTGCGCGTCGACATCGTGATTAAGAATGACAAGATCACGTTCTGACTTATGTAAAGCTAGCTTCCGTGCCAGATAGGCAGCCAGTGTATCTAGCGCGGTACCGTGCCGTTCGACTACGTCCTCAGAAAGTAGTCCAAGCCTGTAGAAAATTTCTATGCTATCGTTACATACTATGAATAACTAAGGTGAATTATAGGAATAATCAATTCCAGCGCGCGATGACCGCACAGTGAACGCATCGAGTTTTTTATCCTTCTAGTAAACCCAAAGGATGCAAAGGCAGCTGTAATTTTATCGATTCCCGTATCGATACAGCTGACAATCATGCCCACGCATGATTGTTTTGACCAGTTTCGGAACGCCTGGTGGTCAGACTTCTGGGGATCCGTCGGGTGAGCAACCAAGAATCGAACTCAGGTCTTCCCTCATAAGAAGCGGGAGCTCTACCACTGAGCTACTGCTAGCCGTGCAGTAAACGCTTCATATAGACCATTTCACAAAGCTTTACGTAATGAAATTGTTTGTTTTCAAGCAATGTTTCACGATCAACATGACTGGTACAATTCACCCAGTATAGCTAACCGTCTAAAGTGGAAGTTCAATGCAGTATTTTTTTGAGTCTATCTCACAAATCAGTTAAAAATGGAATTCGAAATTGAAAAATTAGCATAGTGTAACAGTTTTAAAATACGAATATTTTGCCTCTGAATCACGTTTTCGGGAAAAGTTGTACAACTACGGGTCGGTCGGGTACGGCTATAGATAGGGATCCGATCTATGATTCAAAAGTTCGAGTAACATAGAAGAAAAAGCTTACTCAACAATTGCATTCATTTCAATGCTTTTCTCTTTGCCCAACTTCTCGGCGGCGATCTTTTTCAACGATTCTGCGAAGATATCGGTCGGTTGATGCAATAGTGACGCTAATATTTGTTTCTGAAATGGCAGCACTTCATTTGAAGCAACCATGTGGAAGGATGTTGCTAGAAATTGCTAAGTAATACGTTGGCAGCAGGGCCTTACACTATTAATGGTTGTTACTTGGCTGCTTATTACGATTCGTTTAAAAGTTTGACATTTCGGGTTCTGTTAGGCGAATTACTTGCCATTTTATACCGTCAAACTTCTAGTTGGTTGTGTGCGAATTCGGTTGATGTAGTTAGCTTTTCTACAGGACACCATACTGGTAAAGAAGTAGTGATTGCTCATACGATTTAATGCGTTAAACTGAACGTTCTAATAGTTATCGACGACACATACCCATGAGAGATCAGGACCAGTTGCCGAATTGAAAATAGCATTTGGTTCCATGTTCATTAGTCCGAGCTCTTTTAACGCCTTCACTGCTTCGACAAAACCCTTAAACGATGTGGCGTTTGAAACATGCGAAACACATAAGTAATAGGGCTTTGTCGCCTACTTCAGTAAAACATGTAATCTGAAGACCATAATGACCACGGCTGAATAAGATGTTTTTACAACATTTATAAAGAGTCGCTTTTATGTCTATATTTCATTTCATTCTACGAACGTTTGCTAATTTTTTAAGTGCCAACATTCATACAACGGTATGATACTTGTTAAATGAGCCACTGCTGTGTGAAACAGTAACTGCTAAAGAATGCAGCAATTACTTCTTAATGAAATATGTACCTATCGCTCAGATACATAAAAATAACAGAAATCGAATTTGAACAAAGAATGTCGCAGCCATAATCGAGCGACATTGGTGTATTCAAGTGAGCAAATGAAAAGCCAACCTTGTATCTGAGGGTGCCTCGAAGAAGTGTTTTACATTCCGGTCCAAGTCCATAAATCGTTGCGTATTTAATTGAATCCCTATTCGGATATCCAATTAAGTTGAAGCCGGGCATGAAGCAGATTGGATAAAGATTGTCCAATACGGCGCAATCACCTTCCACTTCGATAAGACGCTCGTTGTCAAGATATCGTGCTCCGTTCATTAAAGCCATCAGTACACCTTTCGGGCTCCAACTGTATTACGCATGTCTTTTACTAAACGATCATACACTACCATATTACTCAGCTCATATCATAAGCATTGACTGCGTATGTGCTGCATATCTTGATAAGGCAACTGCAATTAAAATGTGACGCATACAGAGGCAGTAAATGTGCATAGTTTGAAGTAGAGTTAGACTGTTAGGGGTGGGGAATAAGAAACGTTGCACCTCATATGCGAAACAGCAAATAACACGATAAATTAACCTGCATGGACAGCTGCCACATATGTGTGAGGTACCCTAAACTCATAAACTCATTGCTGATTAAAGTTTTTTATTACTGTTTTCATTATTACTTATGATGTCTTGTGATTATTACTATTATTACAACTGTTACAATGGGAAAATACCTGAATTTATATCGAAGTGGATTATCAGAGGATTCTGGCGCCGGAAGGCCTCCACAGAAACTTACGAACGACGTAACCTGAAAAAGTCGTTGAAAATGTTCGAGCAATCAATCGCTCATTTGCTGTTAACACGTAATGAAGAAATCTTTTTTATGGCCAATTTTTCTTTGCGAGCTGATTTTCTTACGGAAATATCATTATGAATGATCTGGAGATGGAAAATGGAAAACTTAGAAAATGGAAAGAAAAACCTATGGAAAACCCTTTCTATTCAATTCATAACGAAACACTTTTAGCTTGAAGAATGATGGCCAAATTTCTTGATCGTAAATCGCGTATGCGATTTTTTAAAATCCACGGACGTCTGTAAACAGACGGCTCGCCATATATCACATAACGCATAGTTTTCATTGATCGCCTACCTTTCCGCCGTGATCACTGATTTGATCGAAGCACTGCATAGCGAGCATGTGATCAATGCCGGGATCAAGCCCCGCCTCATTCATTACGGTCACATTCGCTTCTTTTGCCCTGCAAATCCTTCAGTAAATAAACACTGAATACTGTTCTTTTTCAAAATTATTTCCTTGTCCCTATTTGCTTTATTTACTTATTTAGCATTTGTTTGAAGAACTAACTAATAATTAAGGTAATCAGTAATTAATTATCAGGGCAATTTAAGGTAATTAATTAGTCGAATTACTGATTTTTTTCATTTGGTCAGTTGTTCATTTTCCGCTTATTTATTTAATTTGTTCGCTTATTTTTATTCGTTTGTTTAACTTTTTGTTTGGCTTATGAAGACAGACAAATAAAAGACTTACTGCTGGTCAAGAGATTGTAACTCGGGTGCGATATAACTGCTCGTAGTCATTTTTTTTCTTACGATTGGAAAGCATTGAGGATAAGAGTTACTCGTAGTCACCGGAAGTGTTTTGCTAAAGACCTTTTAAGACGCAATTCGGTGATATATTCATATCGAGGAGTTAGCGAACCGGCATTGGTAATGATCGCACGTTTGATATCCTCAGAGCAGTGAAGGTGATCAAATGGTTGATCCGTCGAGCAGTTCAGCTGAAAATCTCTTTTCTTAATGATGCATATCATTGATCCGAAAAGGTTATACCTCAGAATCAAACGTACTATCATCGTGAGCAGTACTAAGATGCCCACACTTCGGGCGGCCTTCCCCTGAGGCAGTGAGTGCACAGCACAACAATGATGAAAAGGAATTGTGAAAATAACTACGACTATAAGCTTTTAGTGCAATGCAAAAAAAATTCAGTTGATTTTGCGCTGCAATAGTCGAAAACATAATGGTTGTCAGAGATAATTAAGCATATGCGAGAATGACGTAACGTAAGATGCGCATTAGTCTTAGATGCAGTCATTTAGGAGATGGCATATCAAGAAATCGAGCAACACACTTTTAGTGACCTTTTTACATTTTACATCCTACCGTAATCTAGGGAGCTTTATTAATGAAATTAAGTATATTAAGTATCGTACCGCGAATATGGCACAACAATTTGGCAGTCGAAGTGAGGGTGTGAAAAGTTGGAAAGAAAACAAAAGTAATTGTTTGACTAGAAAACGTCAGAATTGTGTGTAACCAAAAAAAAAGACCATATCAATGATGTAGGGATAGAGGAGATTTCCGAATGCCTCTGTTGCCTCGTATGGCATCTGTGCGGGCATATTGTCGATACTGCACACTAGACATCCAGATGGTGCAGCAAAACTGCAACATTATTACTTTGTAAACTTCATAGCACAATAACGAGGAGGAATTCCTTACGTGGAAGATTGTTCGATTTATAGAAGCAATGCTTATAGAGCACTAACTAAATGATTACATCAAACAAGTCTCACAATTTAGGTGCAAAGAGATGCAAAGGTAGCTGTAATTTCATCGGTTCCCGTATCGATGCAGCTGACAACCATGCCCACACATGATTGTTTTAACCAGTTTCGGAACGCCTGGTGGTTAGCCTGCTGGTGATCCGTCGGAAAAGCAGCCTGAGAACCGAACCCAGGTCTTCGCTCATATGAAGCGAGAGCTCTACCACTGAGCTACCGCCCGCCCTACAATTTAGGTACCCCCCCAAAATACCATTACTTATAGTCGCTTTTAAGTCTATATTTCATTTCATTCTACGAACGTTTGCTAATTTTTTAAGTGCCAACATTCATACAACGGTATGATACTTGTTAAATGAGCCACTGCTGTGTGAAACAGTAACTGCTAAAGAATGCAGCAATTACTTCTTAATGAAATATGTACCTATCGCTCAGATACATAAAAATAACAGAAATCGAATTTGAACAAAGAATGTCGCAGCCATAATCGAGCGACATTGGTGTATTCAAGTGAGCAAATGAAAAGCCAACCTTGTATCTGAGGGTGCCTCGAAGAAGTGTTTTACATTCCGGTCCAAGTCCATAAATCGTTGCGTATTTAATTGAATCCCTATTCGGATATCCAATTAAGTTGAAGCCGGGCATGAAGCAGATTGGATAAAGATTGTCCAATACGGCGCAATCACCTTCCACTTCGATAAGACGCTCGTTGTCAAGATATCGTGCTCCGTTCATTAAAGCCATCAGTACACCTTTCGGGCTCCAACTGTATTACGCATGTCTTTTACTAAACGATCATACACTACCATATTACTCAGCTCATATCATAAGCATTGACTGCGTATGTGCTGCATATCTTGATAAGGCAACTGCAATTAAAATGTGACGCATACAGAGGCAGTAAATGTGCATAGTTTGAAGTAGAGTTAGACTGTTAGGGGTGGGGAATAAGAAACGTTGCACCTCATATGCGAAACAGCAAATAACACGATAAATTAACCTGCATGGACAGCTGCCACATATGTGTGAGGTACCCTAAACTCATAAACTCATTGCTGATTAAAGTTTTTTATTACTGTTTTCATTATTACTTATGATGTCTTGTGATTATTACTATTGTTACAACTGTTACAATGGGAAAATACCTGAATTTATATCGAAGTGGATTATCAGAGGATTCTGGCGCCGGAAGGCCTCCACAGAAACTTACGAACGACGTAACCTGAAAAAGTCGTTGAAAATGTTCGAGCAATCAATCGCTCATTTGCTGTTAACACGTAATGAAGAAATCTTTTTTATGGCCAATTTTTCTTTGCGAGCTGATTTTCTTACGGAAATATCATTATGAATGATCTGGAGATGGAAAATGGAAAACTTAGAAAATGGAAAGAAAAACCTATGGAAAACCCTTTCTATTCAATTCATAACGAAACACTTTTAGCTTGAAGAATGATGGCCAAATTTCTTGATCGTAAATCGCGTATGTGATTTTTTAAAATCCACGGACGTCTGTAAACAGACGGCTCGCCATATATCACATAACGCATAGTTTTCATTGATCGCCTACCTTTCCGCCGTGATCACTGATTTGATCGAAGCACTGCATAGCGAGCATGTGATCAATGCCGGGATCAAGCCCCGCCTCATTCATTACGGTCACATTCGCTTCTTTTGCCCTGCAAATCCTTCAGTAAATAAACACTGAATACTGTTCTTTTTCAAAATTATTTCCTTGTCCCTATTTGCTTTATTTACTTATTTAGCATTTGTTTGAAGAACTAACTAATAATTAAGGTAATCAGTAATTAATTATCAGGGCAATTTAAGGTAATTCGCTCATATGAAGCGAGAGCTCTACCACTGAGCTACCGCCCGCCCTACAATTTAGGTACCCCCCCAAAATACCATTACTTATACGCATCGTCTTAGCTTTTGATAAGCTCAGAAAAGAATCGTTTCGCATACTATAGCAAAGTAGTAATCGTCATCGACCATAAACGCCATTATTTTCCTTTTTTGAAATTGATATTTTGATATGCGAACAGTGATTTATACCAACAGCAATTCTTCTTTTCTTTTACTTCATTATCCATCCAGTGCATCTGTATACCCATTTTTGACCTATACCCATTTTTGACCTATGCTCATTTTTGACCTATACCCATTTTCAGTAAATAAACACTGAATACTGTTCTTTTTCAAAATTATTTCCTTGTCCCTATTTGCTTTATTTACTTATTTAGCATTTGTTTGAAGAACTAACTAATAATTAAGGTAATCAGTAATTAATTATCAGGGCAATTTAAGGTAATTAATTAGTCGAATTACTGATTTTTTTCATTTGGTCAGTTGTTCATTTTCCGCTTATTTATTTAATTTGTTCGCTTATTTTTATTCGTTTGTTTAACTTTTTGTTATTTTTCTTTGCGAGCTGATTTTCTTACGGAAATATCATTATGAATGATCTGGAGATGGAAAATGGAAAACTTAGAAAATGGAAAGAAAAACCTATGGAAAACCCTTTCTATTCAATTCATAACGAAACACTTTTAGCTTGAAGAATGATGGCCAAATTTCTTGATCGTAAATCGCGTATGTGATTTTTTAAAATCCACGGACGTCTGTAAACAGACGGCTCGCCATATATCACATAACGCATAGTTTTCATTGATCGCCTACCTTTCCGCCGTGATCACTGATTTGATCGAAGCACTGCATAGCGAGCATGTGATCAATGCCGGGATCAAGCCCCGCCTCATTCATTACGGTCACATTCGCTTCTTTTGCCCTGCAAATCCTTCAGTAAATAAACACTGAATACTGTTCTTTTTCAAAATTATTTCCTTGTCCCTATTTGCTTTATTTACTTATTTAGCATTTGTTTGAAGAACTAACTAATAATTAAGGTAATCAGTAATTAATTATCAGGGCAATTTAAGGTAATTAGTCGAATTACTGATTTTTTTCATTTTCCGCTTATTTATTTAATTTGTTCGCTTATTTTTATTCGTTTGTTTAACTTTTTGTTTGGCTTATGAAGACAGACAAATAAAAGACTTACTGCTGGTCAAGAGATTGTAACTCGGGTGCGATATAACTGCTCGTAGTCATGTTGACGTGACTCTTGATGCATAGCTTCGCGACGAGTGGATGCAACGCATACGGCAACAACGAGATGCATAAATCATGTTCCCTCAAATACCAATAAAATTTTCAGCGTTCTTTACACAGTTTTCCTCAGGTTGAAAACGCGCCGCCAACTGGGCACGTTTTCAAAAATTTTGAGAAAAGATGTCATCGTTTTCAAAACGATATGCAAGCATCAAATGAAGCTAACGACCACCGTTTCGAATTGTTTTGAAGTCAAACAGTAAGCCGAATAGCAGTAGTCAAGACTGCACTAGCTTAATGTTGCACCGTCCTGCCAGCGATACAGAACAGCTTCGTTACTGCATGCTTGGTTTTACTTTTTTTTTAGCGCATTCGCACCAATAGTTGCAGTGCTCAGCAATGTGTGAATAGTATCTTAAAATCTTAAAGCATGAGTTAATAATGGCGTATAAGTTGGAATTGGCGCAACCATAGCAGGAGGTCGAGATGAAGAAATGGTGAATCAGATAAGTTTGCTGGGGATCGCACCAGGATCAGAAACTGCTAAAGCGGTACCCATTTTTGACCTATGCCCATTTTTGACCTATACCCATTTTTGACCTATCGCCTGCAATTCACGTCTCCTCTTCAGAATGGGGGTTGTGCATCTTTTTGAACTCAATATCCCTGCCTAATAAAATCCCTTCAGTATAGCAAGCTGAAATTTTTGTAATCCTCGGTTTCGACTTCGAGGGTTTAGAATCGAGTACATCGCATCTTGTCTAAACAGTTTGGAAATGAGGTACCTGTCTGAACACTGATGAAAATCGGCGTCATAAATAGTAAACGGCTTATCGATTGTCGTGCATTCCCTCATGAATTCAATAGAGCCACCTGGATCGGCCGATATATCACATAACGCGATCAACCTAAATTTTTGAATTATTGTCTATAAGTCTGCCACAAGCGAAACGGTCGTTGAGCCTCCAAAATTACATATTGACTTCTTCAAAAAGTTTTAGCAACCTTCTTGATGAGGCATCGAAAAGAGCAAAAACCGATGAATGGTGACATACAAATGAGGGGGCAACTGAATAATCGTCGTAACAAAGTTTGGCAGAATTCAGACTGTAGAAGTGTCATTTAAGTTATGCCACGTTCTGCAAAAAACAATCACAGAAACAAAATGTTGATGCTGCATGAGACTATTGCAATAACCTGTGAGGAAGTGTAGGACATCCAGGTACTTCAGGAGACCTAGCTTTTGGCGTTAACAAATGTTTCGCATCGGGGATGGTGATCAAACGTGCCGCATCTGCATCCCAGTAAACACCGTTGATGATCACTGACCAATCGGAAAGATCATCTCTCTCCGACCAATCGGAAAGATCATCTCTGACTGACAGCTGTGGCTTATAAGCGATACGTTTGCATACCGAATAAGCTGTTCAAGCTGCGCAGATTCACGACTTATATCGATGACGGTTGAAACAATATTTTCACCAAAGGTTGCTAGTCGTTGACCATCACCTGTTGACTCGGTCGCTGAAATTGAAGTGTCACTCAGTCTGTCAAAACGACCTCAAACTGCGATCAGCAGAGTACGTATCGTTACGTATCATTAAATGATTAAGAAGTAAAAATCTCATTGAGGGCCAACTCCATCCTAAATATTTTCTGACTGAAAAAGCAAGTGGAAATTAATTGCCACTCATATTGTAAATGATGATATTATCTTACCAACAGATTTTACTCAGTGTCGCAAAAAAAGTATCGTTGCACAATCAGATAACCCTCAGTGCTGAGCTATAGTACACCGCTGACTGAACCATTTCAAATACTCTGAAGTACTGCTTAAAAATCTTTGCTTCTTAAAAAAATATTTCCGGAACTTATTATTGATTGTGTCATACTAAAACATATATTTGCAATAATTTTACGATAGACCTGCGTTCAGTCGGGAAGTATTTCGTTACTGCAAAGGATGCAAAATCAGCTGTAATTTCATCGATCCCGGTATCGATGCAGCTGACAACCATGCCCACGCATGATTGTTTTGACCAGTTTCGGAACGCCTGGTAGTCAGCCTACTGGCGATCCGTCGGGTGAGCAGCCTGGGAACCGAACCCAGTATATGCTGAGCCTTTTTCACGACGACATCCATGCAGAGTGCGCTCAGCGCATTATCGCTCGCTGAAAATATGCTTTTCTTATGACACTTTAGTTTTGGCATCCATTGCGCACACTTTTCACCATTTTCCTTTCTCGTATCGTAATATGGTAAATTACCATTACTTTTTCAATTCTCAAATTCAGTGACTTTTTTTTTAAACTTTCGATACCCCTTAGCTAGTAAAGTCATTGCAAATTTAATACAATGCAAGCGTAACTTTCCTCTGCACTTAACGAAAAGTTGAATTTAAAAAAGTGGCACAGCCGTCAAAACCAAAAAAAATAGCGAAACGATTTTCATTCCGAAAGCGCATTTAAAGTAGAAAACAGTGACTTGGACATAAAACGGAATAGCTCTTCTTCTGATGGAGTAGTGATTCAACGATCATTCATTCAGATAACAGTACGAAACACACCTTCTGTTTAATTTAGCGACAAGAAATTCGACAAAAAAAATTAGCAAAATATATACGGAAATTGTCGACTTGAAAGCCGTAGAAATAGTTGCTAAATACCTCAGTAGCGAAGCGTGACAAGAATCGCTCAGGATGCTCTTTGAATTCGTTCGGATCGAAAGGACCTCCTGAAAATTTCAATTTTCAACATTTCGCATCATCGAATCTCATCAGATTTTTCACCTTCAATCGATGAGCAATTTCATTGTTATCCTGTATCCTGCTAAATCAGAAGAGTAAAAAACGAAAATGTGACAAGAAAACAAACCATTTTTATGTACGAGGTGATCATGCCGTCCCACAACGCAACCATACACTTTGTTTAGTTCTAAAATAAATTAATAAGCGTGTTTTACAGTGTATATTCGTACAGCTGTTGTCATTATCTATGGACGTATATACATAACATACCGACCCCCCAGGCTATGCTGTTGAAAAACTAGAGGAAAAACTGTGATTAATAATTGGTCACCAACACTATGAGTTTAACTTAACCTTCACGTCAGGATGACCTTAAATACCCCATATTTTACAACAGGTGTTCTTTTCGCTAATTATCGCTGGCAACTGAAATGTTGAGCAAAGTAGTCTTTTCTGTACTAAGGTTTGTCTCGGTGTGACATCATCCTGTGGAACGGAAAAGGTTTATATATTCTCGCAATACGCAACAAACTGTTAAGCGATAACCATCAGAGAACTATCTTAAATAGTATCAAATATTCGATAAACGAAAGTGTAGAGCCAATAGATGATAATTAGGAGTAATTACTTATTTATCACCTGTATAATCAATTTAATTAATTTACCGGTTTGCACAATGCTGCTTATTTATTTACTGGCCACCTAATTAATAAATCGCACTAGCGTACCACGTGGAAGTTTCTCCAGCAGCTAAAATCAACCTAATTAATTAACAAGGAGCTAAACTGTCATTCTAGACACAACATTACGAAGACACCCAGAACGACAGCTACTGCGCAGTTGTCTTCACTCATAAGCATTGTTGTTGGTATTGGCGTGTAGCAACATTAGTCCTTTGCTCTAAGAACTTACTTTAATCGACAGGTGCTATTAAGTGCATATTTTAATGAGTAAACTTGTAAGTGTTACTTACGCCCTTTCTGGGAGACCATGGGTAGCGTGCTGACGTCAACATATTCATGAGGTAGGTGCTCGAACAGTTGCTGTGCACCCTGCGAGACGTTACCTGTACCTGTGAACACGAACACCAACGGTCCCAGCGAACGTGGCATGTTGTTAAGCGCTATCTCATAGCCGGCATCTCGCAACGCATTTATCGCCATATGACTGTCCCGATAGTTGTGCGCCAAACCGATATGCTAAAATACGTATATCATACATGATGGCACGACCTGTGGGTACGGCACGTTGTTCTTTACGCACTATCACTTACAAGTGCTCTTTAAGGCCTTGCATAGTCTCAATAGTTTTTTTTTTCATCGATTAAACAGTCTTCCTTCAATGGCATTAGGGAGATATTTAGAAAGTTATACAGTTATGAACTATCAATTTATAAAATCCGTTAATGGATGATGTAAACATCGCACAATAAGTTAAGTAGGAAGTAACAAGTCTATAATATGGGAATGATTAACAATCAGGCGCAATGCTTTGAGAAATATTAGTGAACCAACAAGAAAAGGCGTGTGATGTCCAAGTGCCAGCAGACGCAATCCCAAGCCATGAAGGATATCAATGAAACCTGCGTATCCGGCCCATCTTCCGAACATAACCAATCGTCGTCCTTGTGCATCCACGATTTTTTCATAATCGATCAAGCGAATCCTCTGAAATTCTTTCAGTTTTTCTTACTTATATGAAGAGATCATTTCCTGACAAAACAAAAAGAATGCTATCTCACATATCTGCTTGCTCTCTCACGAGGTCACAACTAGTTTTTCTTATTTATATGAAGACCATTCCCTTACAAACGAAAAGGAGGTCTCTCCCACACGTTTGATTGCTCTCTCACGAGGTCACAACTCTCAAACTTATACATTACACAGCAAGCGACAATTAAACTAGGTGGTCGGATGAACGTCAATACTCATCTTATTAACCTGTAAAAGGTTCTGTCTGTGCGCCTAGTTCTCATCATGCTGACAAATAATAACTTGGGCACTATTGTGAGGAAGCTGAAAGTCCTATTTCAGTGGGCCTGAAGTAATGCAACAGTAATATACTGTGCAGAGGATTCGGGTAATGTCAGCCTCTGGAGACACCAAATGCAAGTAATACACCTTTTGAATGAC
>JPKZ01002700.1:168524-183652 GCA_000803305.1 Toxocara canis | reverse complement strand
AGACAGCAACAGGCAAAGAAAATTACCAGTATGGAGTAGGTGGTACCAGAGATTGTTTACTTTACGCACATTAACTGTACCATCATCCCGCTTTAGCGGTCGTGGAAATGCCGTTGCAGTGACACTGGATCGCGGCGAAATACTGTCCGGTTCGGAAAGGACGTCCGCAAAAATGTCGGCCAAAAGCACATGTGCTCGCTTCAGTTCATTCTGGAAGCATTCCAACGATGTGAGTGCAAAAAAACCTCTGCATGTTTACTGTGGGTTTCACGAATGAACAACAAACAAACATTTTATGAAATATTATAAACAGAGTGAAAAAGGCGTATGAATTCGACGTATCAGAAGGTGCTGTAAACAAAGATACAGGATGAAAATAACCAAATGAAGCAGTGGGTTTAAATGCTACAGCTATGACCCACAGCCTCTCTTCCATCCATGTATAGGCAAGATCAACAGCTATGGTTTTGTAGTTATGGCTCACAACGCACTTCCCGTAATGCCTGTGATCCACAGCTGGCCTTCTATCGAACTCTATCTATCATCAACATCCTGCTTACCACAATACTGTGTGTCCGTGACTTGCGGCATTGTTTCTATCAGTTTGATTTTCGTTTTCGCGTGGTTTTATTCCTTTCGAATGCGAAAAATCCTAAACTGCGCTGAGTCTATGTGCCTGTCGTTTCCACAATTCAGCCCGGAATAAAGCGTACAAACTGGAGGGAAACTGACAATATGACTGCATTGATCGATTCTGAGGACATCTTTCAAAAATCATCCTTCTATCTCCCTATAACATTCTTTTACAACCCTCCCCATTCCCCCCCCCACCAAGAATTTTTTTGGACGTCGCAGATTCCGTTCCAGCTGGGTAAGAATTTGTTTTAGATGAGGCCAGCTCGAGAGAAAGAAAACCTCGAAACTTCCAAGCACATTAAGACTTGTTCTCTATTCGTTTCAATAAACAACTGAACAAGTTCACAGCAGAGCTTTTCGTTTTTTTTTCTGTCTCCTTTGCGGGTTTTAAGCAAATATTTGCCTTCAACATAAGCTAACGATCGCTTCATATGAAAACATAAATGAATTTCACTTTATTTCAAATGAAATACTTTATAAATTAATTAATTATAAATTTGAATTAATTATAAATGAATTTTTATAATGAATTTAAATTAAGAATTATAAGTTTTAAAAATTATAAGTGAATTTCAAACAGAAATTAAATTAACTAAGATATTTTACAAATAAATAAAAATTCAAATGAAATTAGTAAATTCTTATTGAAGATTCATTTCATTTAGAAAGCGAATGGAAATGATGCTGATGAAATGGTAAAAATAAATAGAAAATACTCATACCGTAGACGTAAGGTAACGGTGACGAGCTGCGTTCGCGACGAAATTATGACTCCATTTGTAAACAATACGATTGCGATAGACGAACTCAATGACAAGGCACCCTAAAACTAAGTACTTATCTATATGCTTTCTTAGTGAAGCTTTCTTTACTGCTTCTCGATTCAGTCACACTTCTTGGCCGAAACACAACAAAGTTAATGATTGATGACACACAAATGCAGCGAAGATTATTAAGTAAATTGAAATACAATGAAGATTATTAAGTAAATGTAAATGCAACGAAGATTATTGAACATCACGTCGACAATCAACCAGCACAATGGGTTCAGCATAGACAAGTGCTCTTTGTTCAACTTAAACTCCACATGCCCGACAATCTGGCTGAATGAGAGTTCTAGGGATGAAGGATAGCTGTCTATAATGCGCTTCGAAGCTTTTTCCATCCGCTTCACTTTAGCGCTAGGGGTTGCTGGAAGGGTAAGCAGCATGAGAGGAAGATGTGCTCAAGAGAGCCAAAAAAATCGAGGTTAGTTTTTAAAAAACAAATCTTAAAGAAAAAAAACAGAAATACTCGAATACTCGAGTAGCAAAGATGAACTGCGCTCGAAATTTAGTGATAAGTTTTAAGTAGTTACAAGTTGCAAATATTCTACTGTTACGAAAATACAAACAGAAAACTGTCTCGCTGTCAGGTAAAAGATGAAACCACTGTGTGTGCCCAAAACCACTGATTATACCCTCTTCGATACAACAAGATACAAAGATACAAAGGCAGCTGTAATTTCATCGATTCCCTTCATCGATGCAGCTGAAAACCATGCCTTACGACTGAGGGTCATTGCTTCTTCCTTTCTATGATTGTTGTGACCGATTTATGGATCGCCTGATGGTCAGCTTGCTGACGATCCTCTGGCCGGGTAGCTGGGAGTCGAAGTCGGATCTTCTCGTATACCAGGCGAGGGCTCTACCGCTGAACTATTGTGCCGCCTCTCTTCGATACATTAATGATTAAATCTCCCTCCATTGCGTTAACATTAAAAAAAAAACAGGTTAAAAACTAGCTAAAGCAATTGTCTCACCAAAAGTATTCAGAATGAGATAAAGAAGAAATGGTGGGAAGACATCGCAATTTGAGAGAACAGCAAGAAGCTCCTTGTCGGCGGTCAACGCATCGAGCAGTTCAAGACTACTAAGACCATGAGAGGAGACCGAAATGAGCTGTGCAAATGCGCGGATCGGCGCAACACCAATATCAGCCTCAATTCGGCTCAATCGACCATTCAAGCCACCGCTTATCGGTCGATTTCCCCGTGAGAGCATTTCGTCGACGAGCATACGTCCCACAACCAGATTGCACTCATTGCACACCAACTGAATCGTTCACATTAAAACACTCAAATTGATTCTCAAAATTCAATGACATCGAAAAAAATCGATTTCTGAAAATTATGTCGAAACGAAAATTTTGATTTCAAATTCGCTGTATGGCGACAAAAGTGTTGTTTATATTATTACTACCATTTCAACAAGAAAAAAAAATTTGAGTGAGCCTCTGCTTAGGTGCTCAACAGGTTTGGATGATCGAAAGGATCGTGATAGTAACGTCTAACCTGTTGCCTTATGAAGCCAAATTGATCAGCAGTTAGCCTCCTCTCCATATCGGTAGTATATTCCTTCAAATGCTCAATAATTTGCGTATCCGTAAACGAGGGCAACTGAAATGTTTGTGGAGTGGGCATAAATGGGATATGAATTGGAGACGATGATGTTGCAATAAGAATCAAGTTGGGTAGCAACTTTGTAAACGGTTTATCGAGCGTACTCAGTGCTCGACCATATTTGATCAAATTCGCATCGTCGACAAGCAAGTAGAGCGGACGTTCAAGTTTTTGAAGTAGAGATTTGAAGATGGAAAGAGTGGAGGAGAGGTGAAATGAGCCCAGCATCTGTTTGTCGTTTTGTCCAGACATGAAGCACAACGTTGTACAAATACCATGCCAAATCTCGTGCGCAAAATTCGAACTGCTCGTCAAATTGATGAATCTGTAAAGTAAAAAAGTAAAAGTATTGCCCTAAACTAACTTGTTACCATTACAGCGAACTAATAGGGAGCCACAGGTCCATATGCTTAAGGCTTTTACGCAACAACGATTGTAAAGAGATGAATTGTGCATGCAATAAGCATGTCTGTGCGATTGCATTCAATTGCTAAACTATTAGTGAAACGTTCCTCACAATCATGTGACTTAATATGCCCAGTACCATACGTCAACATATTCAACAAAACTTGCTAGGTAGATACTGGTCGATGATATTATGTCGAGCTAGCGATAATTCAGTGCCCTTCTCGATACGACCAAATATAATATGCAAATCAGCAATGAAGTAGCATAACTTTTTTCTGTGCTGCATAGTCAGAAATTTGATATACATCAGCTCACAAAGCCGCAATTCGAATTGCACACTTAGAAATCCCCGATTAAAACGACCACCCCAATGGGAAGAGTCGTCGAATCGCTGAACTTAAGTGATATCAATGCGAGACGGTTCGCTTAGGAAATACCTATTGTGTGGTTAAATCGAAAAATTGTTTTTCAAACTCTTTGGCACATTGATAAGAAGGTCTATGCAGGCATAGGACCTGCTCAAATGCACACTGCACATCACAAACCTCTAACCAAATATGTTAACAAGTACTTCATAACATCGAACGAAAATGCACCTCGTAATCACATAGCATTCTTTTTGTTGCAACATTGCATACATTCGACAAATGAGTGCCGTCTTTCCGCTAGCATCGCCACCGTTTATGTGTATATATGCGCTTCTTGAACCATTACTTAACCATGACTGTATCTTTGTGTCCACCTTCTGACGTGCTATCCACTTGCTGGGTAGTTGCGAGATGGCGAACTCCATGTGAATGTTGTCCTCAGTTTTGGCGATCATTGATGATGAAACTGAGGGAGTCGGTGCGATCGCTACCGACGCAATCAGATTGCGCAAACGACCAACTGCCTAAAGTAGTAACGTTACCACGATCGATCAGCATTTTGAACAGACAAGAAATTTTTGTGTGCCACTACACTGTGGCAACAAATTAAAGACGACAAACGCATTACTCTCCAAAAATGCCTAGAGAAGCTAGACTCTTCCAACGGAAGCTCCGATGATGGTACAAATCGGCGATAATGTTAATAACCTTTATAAGCATGAATAAACACCGCAAAGGATCGTGAAATTCCGGACTACTTCGGAACGAAAACAAGCCAGACGGAAAGATGATACAAGTAGTCCGCGACGAGAAAATTTGTCAGGATAAAGGGGTTTATCATATGAATTAAGAGGACCAATCAAAAAAAGAAATGGAAATATTTTTGTTGTTGTTTTGTATTAGGTAATCAGATGTCGCATACTTAATTCCGTCTTTTTGAACTATGCTACTTTTTTCTCATTCATATTTTCATTGTTTTCGACAGTGTGTAACACTATTGCAAATAACTCAAGTGTTTTTCAAAAAAAAGTAGGCAGAAATACATTATTTAAATGAGTATTTTTTCTATTCACTTCCACATAGATCGAAAACACCACTCTCGCTTCCTAACGCAAACAAATTTAAAGTTGCAAAAATCCCCATGAAGATATTGATTAGGAATGGGGCGATCAACCAGTTCATATGACACTCACTTTGCGAACACTACTAACTAATATTGCCCGTAAACCAGTAACAAAAATGTCCCAAGCAGCTTGTTTTCGAGCAGTTAAGAACGTATTTTTGCGGCAACGATCAGCATGATTAGATTCTGGAGTAACTGTTAGACCTGATGCATAAAAGACTCGATATACTTGTCGTGCGCTCTGCCTTGCAGCCATGCCTCGATATCACTACCCTCAGGCTGTACGGTGAGTGCAATCGTTGACGCACCACTGCTCGAGACCGCATTCTTTAGCAATTCCATCTTCTCTCGATCTTCGGCTCTCTCATCAAGCCAGGTCGCAGTTGAGCTGCTGCACTGTACACCTACATAAACGTCAACCGTCCTTAAAAGTCACATTAAGTGCTATTCCGTGCACTTCACAATCGCCCTACTTAAATGGATAGTAGCATGAAACAAGCACAGAAAAACAAATAAAAAGTATACACGATTCAGTAGCGCGCAAAAGACTCGTAGCTTTGCAGTTACATAACCTCCAAAGTTGGAATATTCGTCAGCAGTAACTCCTGGTGGGAAGTAAACTCAATACATAACTCCGCGTCGGGGTACAATGTTATAGGTCTACGACAGTAAAGTGAGACTGACTCTACTCTAAAATGAGCGTGAGTGATATGCAAAGAAGAGTACCTTCGATCCTTCGCATAACGAAGACGACATTTTGGGAATTCTGTAGCGCATAGTTAGTGAGTAGTTCGAGAGTGGAAGAGAAGAACCGCTGTTGCCGTTTTGGACTGATCTGATTTATGATACCCTCCTCGTAAGCCTGAAAGACTTGTTCACATTCGCAACTCAATACACGGCCACCACGTATAAACGCCTATATCGTCGTTTTTATTCGTTCAGAACGCGCACGCATGTGCCGTTAGAAGCCGTTATACGACTGCTGACGTCGTTCTTTTGTGAGTGATAAAGCGCGTATCTGGTTACTTTTGATATCTCACTGAGTGCATAGTAATCGTTACTTCATACTTCATTATCAGCCAAACAAACAAAGTAATATGGCAACATGCTTGCTATCATGTGTTTACGTTATGCGATATCTGCCCTTAACTACGCATTTCATGTATGTTCTCCAGAGACAATATTCTCTCCTCATTCCTCTCCACCATTCCATATTCGACGACACTACGTACAGCTGTTTCGACCGAGGATCAATCGTGCTCTTCTGCAAACACTGATCCCTTTCCTTTTTCACAAGCCAATTTCTTTTCATTGAGCACAACTTTTTAATTTGTGCACACTTAGAGAAGCGCCAATAAAAAATATTCCCGTTAGACGTGTGACCAATGATTTTTGCTTCTGTTGCACTTTAAATCCGATTTGTTGATCTGCTCCACTTTAAAACTGATTATGCATCTGAAGTGGAACACTCATTGGCAACTGCCTCTTAAATGGGGAAAAAAAGCGATTTGCCCGTGAGTATTTTGATTGGTTCAGAAGAGACTTTGGACGGATCGGTCGGCTTGCTTGCTCGCTTGCTGACTGGCACTTAGGCAGCTAGCTGACTGCGATGAAATGTCGCCCGAAAGCGGCGGCTGGCCCCCTCATTTCGAATGCCATCGTCTCCCTCATAACCCAATCACCATCAGTGCACATTCAGATATCTCAAGCGTTTGTTGTGTTTCACAGCATTTGGTCACAGCATTTAATCTCAGACGCCCACGCAACCACCCACTTAAACGTTGCTAATTCATCAGTCAGCTAGCTCATAACGATACCACTGGATTTACACTCGGTGCTGTAGATCGACTAGGTGCGGTAACGCAAGCCTTTATGAAACGAAAAAATACAGACTCCGAACTCCGATTCCGAGTTTTTAAGACAACAGTTAGTTGCGTTTGACTTGCGTTTGATTTGATACCCCTTACAAAGTTATTTGAAACGGTTTTATTCAGAAGCAGGTTATGTGCAGATTGCAGTAGGAGTTAGTCGCAAGCGAAAAATTTTGTTTTATTTCCTCCCATAATTCGTTCCATAACTTTGGCCGCAACCCGATTTGGTCGTGACCGCAACCTGATTTCCCAGTTGGATTGTATGCATATACGATTAATCCATACCAGATCCCCATGAACTGTATGCATATGTCGTCTTTTAAAGATCTTTAAGCATAAAAATAGTTAATTATACCACAGGATTTGAGGCTTACAAAAAAATGGAGCGGAAGCGGAAATCGGCCGCGGCCATGTTTGATCGCCACCCGAGCATGTGTTCTAGAGCACATTCAAAACACATGTGAATTTTTGGGTTGGAATCCGATTTGGCCGTGATCAGAAGCGTTCGCCACCGACCATAGGTTCTACTGTATTGCGATACCAATTAGTCTAATTATTGTGAGAACGGCACTGCTTTCCCCCCTTCACGACAGTCATAAATACGACGATCACAATAAGTTGCTAAGGAAAATTTTTGATCGTGTGAACAGCTGCGATTATTACCATTCTGGTGTGTACCCTAACGATCCGTTTGCAAAAACCTCATTAGGCAAAACAGATTTTAATCTCGAATTAAAATAAAAAGAGTCATTTTTAAGAGTAAGAAGATAATTTATGGCGATATTGGAAGATATTTTAGCGTTTGAGAATCGATCTCTCAAATGTCTAACAACCGAAGCGTTCAACGATGAAAGCATGAATGGGTAACTAAAAATTTCATCAATGGCGCATAAAAAATTCATTGAAGTTCGTTCAGTATGCAACGATTCAAATAATCGCTGCTTATTCTAAAGGATGGATTCGATCAGTAAATTTATATACATCATGTAAAAAAATGCGACAACCGTTTCGTTAGATGATTTCGTAATTTCATTTTATCGACATCATTTCGACATCAATTTCACTGTTCATTAACTAAAACAACCATAAATACTAAATTATAAATTCATTAAAAAATTTACGATTCTAAATGAAATCAGTATCAAGCAAGTGTGAAATTCTCGATGTGATCAGTGGTGCTCTTTGATCAGCTCTTGATCGAACGCAGTAGCAATTCGTGAGCTATAAACCACTAAAGACAAGAACTAAATGGTTTGATAAAACAAATGATATAAATCGTGTTCAGTGTACAACTTTCATGCTGCTATTGTAACATTTACGTTTATTGCATACTGCTAGTGAGGTAGGTGCCAAGCGACACTAAAAGATGGCATACATTAAAATTAAGGTGTTCGATGATTTTCAAGGCTAACGATCTTTATTCGGGATATTCGGGAAAATTTGGAATTTTCGGAAATTTCGGAAATTTATTCGGGAAAAATCAAAGAATGAATCATTAGATAAGACTTCGAATATTTTAACAAACTTTCCACCAAAAAAAAAAAAATCTAGAGAGCTGTCCGCTGAAATTTGGATATACTCAACGACTTACGACTTTTATGACTGTGAGGATGATGGTATTGTTAGAAAGCGGACACATCCACCATTTATTTGTGTTATCTATTCGATAACATTCGGCCATGAAAAAATAAAATAATACTGACCTGTTTAGCACCAGTTTGTATAACGTCGATAAGGGCACGCCTTTCCAGTGGATCAATGGCGATCCTCCGTAAACGATATTCGCTCGGATTACGGCTTTTGTCCAGTTCATAATATTTATCTAATAAACGCACATCTGAAAAGGATTATCAATTTAATTACTAAACTTAATATTATCAATTAAATATATCGATTCTATTAATTATCAATTAAACTTAATCAAATCGTGCAATTCGATGAGAAAGATTATTTTAAAAATGCTATGGTTTCAATAGCTTCTCATATGAAAAATTTCTAAATTAAATGGGCGAAAAGAGTGAAAAACTGAATAGAGTAGAAAATCATCAAAGAGAGAGAGAGAGAGAGAGAGAGAGAGAGAGAGAGAAGACACAAAATGAAACGATATCGAAATCATTTAACAATTAACTATTATTATCAGAACAATGTTTTAGGGGTCATTCAGTGCTAAAGTTGATTTTTCATAAAAAATTATACCGTTCGACGCTTCGAACGCTGCAGTACGAATAGCATCGAATTCAGCTTCTCGCATATCAAATGGCAAAGCACATTCCCCATATTTGTCGCCAAGAAAACACTATAATACGATCATACTGAAGAGTAATAGGAATATTAAGAAAATCGTTGCGAAGAAAAATGCAAAATTATTGCTAAAACGATAATAGACAAGCTATCCAAAGAATACTTCGTCGGCTGATGCAAATTTCAGTATATAGAAATCGTCATTGTTGGTTGATCATAGGATCGATCATTTCATGCTCTATTGAAGAAAAACTTACCGATAAAACAGTGGTACCTTTAATGATCCAAATCGACAAAATGATGCAAAATTTTTTAATTTTGAACGCAAACAACTCCCCAGTAAAAAAGCAATAGTAAAAATAAAAAATTAAAACACATTCTAAGTACGTTTAACGAATAACATAATGAAAAGTCATAAGAATGTGTGCACGACTCGAGTGCAATAAAAATCACTTAATAAACTTTCTGCATCTCATAAGATAGCAAATCGGGTTATGAATTTGGTTTTGTCCGACTTTAATCGCAGCGAATGAAGTATCCTTCTAGTTGTTAGAACACAGATGAAGTGCAATATTTTGCAAAACGAAACATCCATGGAAAATCCATAATTCGGGATCGAACTCGAAAATATAGTTAGGCTATCCATTCAAGCCATAATTGTACGTAGAAAATTTCATAACAAAATAACTCCAAACAAATATGATAGGAACCAAAAGATAGGAGGCTGGTTTTAGGAGAAGTTCCATAACGGCGTTCATCTCTGTGCATTCCACTGAATCCAAAGTAGGTTCGAGAAGCTCGAGATCGACATCCATCTGCACAGCAAACTGTTGTACATCAGGAATCACTTCTTCAAACAATGCACGCCGCTCTCTTTCAAACTCTAAATGAACAACACCTTCAAATCTAGTAATCACATCAAACACTTTATCATTCCAGGCTAAAACGAATACTTAACCACTCTGCAATTAAACGTCCCTACTGTTAACCAGCAAACCGTGAAAGGGAGCAACTCCAACTCAACTAAGGCCTGAAGTCGTTCCTAGAAGTTTGACGGCTTAAAACAGCTTCCGAAAAGAAATCCGTTAATCCCGATCCGATCCCTATTAAAAAAGCAGCCATTTCCGACATTCCGTTGGGGTCGTCATTAATTATTCCGTTAACCGTTCACGATCAATGATTATATGATTAAATACTAGGGCCAACATTAGATGGTTCCTGAAGGAACTGAAATCTTTCTAATAAGTATGCATAAAACGAGATGTCCTCAAATCGAAAAGGATGGAAGTTGAAAACAAGCCACTCGCAATTTACCTTCTAACACAGCTATCATCAAATATGTTTGTGGCCGATTTCAAGTGAATTTTTTCAGCATCGTTTAAAATACGATCAGAAAATTCCTATTTTTCTCTCCTCGAAAAATACGCATGAAAATTGAAATTCAGATTTCAGCAATCACTAAAAGCCTCTAGGGAGTAAGAAGAAACGGGAACAATTGAATGAACTCAAAAGGATGGCAATTCTTCGACTAAGAACAAACGGCTTTTTTACTTTGTTTCACCTCTTTTATTTCTTTCGAGGTTCTCTCGCTGTTTGTTTCTTTTCTCTACTTATATATAATAATTTCTACACGCATGTCAGTGTTCAGTTCTTGAATTTCGATTCGTTATTTTCGTTTATTTCCGGCAAATAAACAATTACTTTCATTAGTATGGTGGGGCATAAAACATCATCCGCCTCTCGTATTCCTCTTCTGAAGGCTTTAGCCTTGTACGTAAATTCGATGGGCAAATTTGACATTAAGAACAGCATAACTGTATTGCTTTAATGATGAAGACGAACGTGAACAGTCAACATAAGAACACTAAAATTCTAAACGTTTAACGTAAAGCTGCTACATTTGAACAAAATATTTATTAGCTCGATATCGACTAAACGAGAGAAATGCGCTCGTATAATTTTCAATAAACATGCCCGACTGAATCGTTTCGTATAAGAGAGTGCGTGGATTCGAATTTCGGCTATTATTTTAGCAATCAAGGGCTCAAATCCTGAATCATGGCATGATTAATTTAAAAGAATTTTGATGGGGTTTGAAAAAAGGGATGAGCCCTGAGCCCTTTTTCACCACTGAAAAAGGGCTCAGGGCTCATCCATATATATCAATTTATGCTGCTCATTCTATCTGTTGCCCACTCCCGCTCTTGCTTGTCGAAGCTTTTTGTATGTTTTGATTTGTCGGTGGTTTCACTTGCATCAATCGGAGCTTGCATGTGTTCTCGTTTTAATGTTTTACGTCCCATAAGTATTAAATACGACCGCAAAATACCAACCTTCACCGGGTGGAATAACAATGATGAGCCTGACGAGTTGTATTGTAGAAAGCGGTTTCGTTGTGCTACTCGATAATCGTGACCTTCTCCTCGATTGTGCGCCTGTAGCGGCACCGTTGCGGAACATTGTCGTTCGCCGAATTATGTGCTGCTATCGGGGGGGAATATGTAACGTTATCGTACAAAGTGTAGAAGGGTCGAGCCGAACCAATAGGATACAGTTGACACGAATTTGTTGTTTTGTTCTATGAGCAAACTTTCTGCGTGCACCTCAGTTGCCTGTTTTGGAGTTACTGCTATCGAAATTCGTATTTGATCGACGTTTGAGTGTGACCATAGCAACGAGCAATAACGCAAATTGCGTGTTACGATTTACGCTTGTCCATAACACCGACCGACTTTACACGCATTTCTTATCATAAGCTAAAAGCAGTGACTCATTAAACGTTAGATAATTAGTTAATTTATGAAAGTCTTGTAAGCGAACCATTAAATGCTCTACGAAATATGAACGATCAAAAATGCAAATTGCAATTGCAATCGACTATTTATAAATTCAGTTCCTTATTCACCTCATTAGCGTACCCAAATGACAAAAAAACAATATATAATGAGTGGATGACAATATGCAATGAAGTACATACCGATAGGATCGTTCAGGTTTTTTAGTTCGTTTATCATGTGAAAAAAAAATTAATTAATCAACTGAAAAAATGACGTACAAAAAATTTGTATCAATGATCGTAATAAAGCATTCTGAAAGTAAAACTCATTTTAAGAACGAATCAAAATTATAGCAGACAATCGAATTTTTTTTCTCATCTCTTTATTGGGAGAGAAAAAGAAGATGAGGCAAGCATATCCGATCATTTATTCGGCTAAAATCACGCCTTACTCGAATGCCATAATAAAAAGTAACATTTTAATTGTAGCTTCACTTCCATGTACTTTTTACGTTGTCCGCTTCTTCAAAATTATATTTAATCATCTCGCCTCATTTCGAATATCAAAAAATAACGCATAAGGCAATAGCACACTACAAAATGCTTTTCTCAAGATATATACTTTCGTAAATCATGCACTAATATCAATGCAGTAAACTGAAGTTCCAGCTAGAACTTCAGTTTACTATATCGATAGAAGCACGCCAAAATATTGTCCTACCTAATTTTACCGTTGCATTTTTCAGTAAATCTCAGCGAACGGTTAGAGGTGATAACAAACCAACACAATTAAACAGATGCGAAAAACACTTAACGATCATTTCTAGCAATTGTTTTTACGAAAAAAAAAGAGCGAATTCAGAAAATAATAATGCTGACATATAATCACACCTTTTTGGAACAGGAGCAAAAATAACAAATAAATATTGGTTTGGAAAGAAGATGATTCAAATATTTTAATTCACTTTGTTAAACAATCATAGCAGCCCGTATAACACACCTTCGAATAATTCGTAATAGTTCCAAGAAAGAGCACAAGTTGTTGAAAATGATTGTTTCGATGCATGGAAACGCTAAAACGGTGCACAGAGAAAGGCAAAACGGAAGTGCCCAATCATCGGGCTGATTGACTTGTGCCGAAAATCTCGGACGACTAACAACGAGCAAAGTGATGGCATTGGAAGCTGAAAAAGAAGAAGGAAAAAAAACGGAAAATTTAAAGATTTCGTTCGTTTAGTCTAAGCGTAAGCAAGAAGGCTGTTGGTGCATTCGGATTGTATGCAGTGAGAAAAATAGATCATAAAAATTTTGTTGCAAATGATGGCAAGTTTCAAAGCACTAATATGGCGTAAATGTGCGAATCCGTCCTTTTAAATGAGCCTTCGATTCTCGATTTTTATGTGCGCTTGTCGGCTCTCAAGATTGCCACTTCAACGAACGAAAGATCGAAGAAGAAATAACTAATGAGAAACGCTGGAAAACTGGACGGAAACTTCACTCTTCCCTCTTCGGTGTCTTTCTCGTTTCCGCGCCGACTAAAAAAGACAGCCCACCTTCACTTCAAACCACCTAGGTTCTTCTCCACCTGTGCAAAGGCTACTATTATGGACTGTGGCGGCAAAAGCAGCTGAGTACAAATGAGGTGAATAGCCCAATCCACACTTGAAGAAAATATTGTCATGGCTCGTTGTGCTTTTGTGCGATCCGATTCCCGTTTTCTATGGTCGTTGCTAAAATATTATAACCACAAATTAATGCTTGTTTTGACTTATTCACTAGTCGATTTTCATCAAAGGTTGAAAAAGAAGAATATCAACAACAACAACAACAACAAACACGAAATAGAAACCATAACAAATGCTTCGTTATCTCGAAACTAAAGTTTTACATATTATTTTATTTTTGCTAAGCATCGGAATATTACTGAGCCATTACTAGTTGGAGCGCTATTGATAATAACAGCTAATTTTTAGGTATAAGCTAATCTAACGTACAGTAACCACCAAAACTATCGCCACAAGCACATGCAAACATCTGTGTGCAATTAGTGATGCACGGTTTTGCTTGTTTTATGGCGCTTGCAATTGCTTGTGGTGTATATATTTGTGTGTGTGTGTGTGTGTGTGTGTGGGTGGGTGTGCGTGTGTGTGTGTATGAGTATGTGAAAAAGGCAACGTTCACGGATTGTGGCTATGTGTGCGGTTAAACCACGCAGCATTGCTTGACGATCATGTGGGAATTTTGGAACATTTGTGATTCCTTCGACTCATATATTCATGTCATAAACACTGAATAAGTTTTTTCCTCCTCTCTTTGGAGAGAAATCCAACAGCAATAATCTCACAATTGAACAGTGAAAGAAGTGCTTAACTTCAGGAAGCGTACAAAAAACGAACAATTTCTTGACTACATAGCAAAAAAAAATACTGAAATTTAAACAATTATTCGTCTCGTTCGCCAACGCTCAGCGCTTTAGCGTCTAGGCGCAATGACTGGAAATTTGAAAAAAAAAACTTTGCTGCAAAACTCGACATTTCAGCACAAACGTTTTCTATTGTAGCGATCATTCGTTGCCATCAAATAAGGCAATGATGAAAAAAATAAACGAATATTAACTTCAATGAGCAAAATCTTCGATAATGATCGAAACATAAATTTCCATAGGCGATATTCGAGTACAAAATGGTACAATTAAAAGAATAGAAAACATGGACAAAGTCAAGAAAATGTCATGTTATTTCGATAGGTGAATGCATATAAGTGATCCTTAACACAACAAAAAAACACACTTATCATAATGGCGTTATGAATAATTGACCAATAGTAGCATTATCAATCAACTTCTTATCAACTCATCAACTTTTAAGCAAAGCCATTCGGTTAAAAAATGATCAACCTCTATGATACGTTAAGAGCCGACGAACTAACTAATTATTTGATCTAATATTTTTAGTGATAAATTAAGCATTTGTCACCGGAGTGAACATATACAAAATTCCGCTATTTATCGGACTATGCGAAATGTGGATCGGTGTTTGTTCAACCACTCTTTGTAATGTTTCGCCTAACTTCACGTGTACTTTTGTTTCATTGTCCCTATATGGCATTAAATAAACGTGTATGCCATTGAGCTTGTGTGATCACAGTTACATAACAAGTTTACGTTCAGCTAGAATATCTTGGATAAATATCGGCTAGGATTGCCAGATTATTCCACCGAGTTGATTTCGCCAAAAAAAAACAAACTGAGAAATACCGCTTCGTA
>JPKZ01002700.1:145258-167408 GCA_000803305.1 Toxocara canis | reverse complement strand
ATATATATATATATATGTATATATATATATATATATGCGATATCTGCCCTTAACTACGCATTTCATGTATGTTCTCCAGAGACAATATTCTCTCCTCATTCCTCTCCACCATTCCATATTCGACGACACTACGTACAGCTGTTTCGACCGAGGATCAATCGTGCTCTTCTGCAAACACTGATCCCTTTCCTTTTTCACAAGCCAATTTCTTTTCATTGAGCACAACTTTTTAATTTGTGCACACTTAGAGAAGCGCCAATAAAAAATATTCCCGTTAGACGTGTGACCAATGATTTTTGCTTCTGTTGCACTTTAAATCCGATTTGTTGATCTGCTCCACTTTAAAACTGATTATGCATCTGAAGTGGAACACTCATTGGCAACTGCCTCTTAAATGGGGAAAAAAAGCGATTTGCCCGTGAGTATTTTGATTGGTTCAGAAGAGACTTTGGACGGATCGGTCGGCTTGCTTGCTCGCTTGCTGACTGGCACTTAGGCAGCTAGCTGACTGCGATGAAATGTCGCCCGAAAGCGGCGGCTGGCCCCCTCATTTCGAATGCCATCGTCTCCCTCATAACCCAATCACCATCAGTGCACATTCAGATATCTCAAGCGTTTGTTGTGTTTCACAGCATTTGGTCACAGCATTTAATCTCAGACGCCCACGCAACCACCCACTTAAACGTTGCTAATTCATCAGTCAGCTAGCTCATAACGATACCACTGGATTTACACTCGGTGCTGTAGATCGACTAGGTGCGGTAACGCAAGCCTTTATGAAACGAAAAAATACAGACTCCGAACTCCGATTCCGAGTTTTTAAGACAACAGTTAGTTGCGTTTGACTTGCGTTTGATTTGATACCCCTTACAAAGTTATTTGAAACGGTTTTATTCAGAAGCAGGTTATGTGCAGATTGCAGTAGGAGTTAGTCGCAAGCGAAAAATTTTGTTTTATTTCCTCCCATAATTCGTTCCATAACTTTGGCCGCAACCCGATTTGGTCGTGACCGCAACCTGATTTCCCAGTTGGATTGTATGCATATACGATTAATCCATACCAGATCCCCATGAACTGTATGCATATGTCGTCTTTTAAAGATCTTTAAGCATAAAAATAGTTAATTATACCACAGGATTTGAGGCTTACAAAAAAATGGAGCGGAAGCGGAAATCGGCCGCGGCCATGTTTGATCGCCACCCGAGCATGTGTTCTAGAGCACATTCAAAACACATGTGAATTTTTGGGTTGGAATCCGATTTGGCCGTGATCAGAAGCGTTCGCCACCGACCATAGGTTCTACTGTATTGCGATACCAATTAGTCTAATTATTGTGAGAACGGCACTGCTTTCCCCCCTTCACGACAGTCATAAATACGACGATCACAATAAGTTGCTAAGGAAAATTTTTGATCGTGTGAACAGCTGCGATTATTACCATTCTGGTGTGTACCCTAACGATCCGTTTGCAAAAACCTCATTAGGCAAAACAGATTTTAATCTCGAATTAAAATAAAAAGAGTCATTTTTAAGAGTAAGAAGATAATTTATGGCGATATTGGAAGATATTTTAGCGTTTGAGAATCGATCTCTCAAATGTCTAACAACCGAAGCGTTCAACGATGAAAGCATGAATGGGTAACTAAAAATTTCATCAATGGCGCATAAAAAATTCATTGAAGTTCGTTCAGTATGCAACGATTCAAATAATCGCTGCTTATTCTAAAGGATGGATTCGATCAGTAAATTTATATACATCATGTAAAAAAATGCGACAACCGTTTCGTTAGATGATTTCGTAATTTCATTTTATCGACATCATTTCGACATCAATTTCACTGTTCATTAACTAAAACAACCATAAATACTAAATTATAAATTCATTAAAAAATTTACGATTCTAAATGAAATCAGTATCAAGCAAGTGTGAAATTCTCGATGTGATCAGTGGTGCTCTTTGATCAGCTCTTGATCGAACGCAGTAGCAATTCGTGAGCTATAAACCACTAAAGACAAGAACTAAATGGTTTGATAAAACAAATGATATAAATCGTGTTCAGTGTACAACTTTCATGCTGCTATTGTAACATTTACGTTTATTGCATACTGCTAGTGAGGTAGGTGCCAAGCGACACTAAAAGATGGCATACATTAAAATTAAGGTGTTCGATGATTTTCAAGGCTAACGATCTTTATTCGGGATATTCGGGAAAATTTGGAATTTTCGGAAATTTCGGAAATTTATTCGGGAAAAATCAAAGAATGAATCATTAGATAAGACTTCGAATATTTTAACAAACTTTCCACCAAAAAAAAAAAAATCTAGAGAGCTGTCCGCTGAAATTTGGATATACTCAACGACTTACGACTTTTATGACTGTGAGGATGATGGTATTGTTAGAAAGCGGACACATCCACCATTTATTTGTGTTATCTATTCGATAACATTCGGCCATGAAAAAATAAAATAATACTGACCTGTTTAGCACCAGTTTGTATAACGTCGATAAGGGCACGCCTTTCCAGTGGATCAATGGCGATCCTCCGTAAACGATATTCGCTCGGATTACGGCTTTTGTCCAGTTCATAATATTTATCTAATAAACGCACATCTGAAAAGGATTATCAATTTAATTACTAAACTTAATATTATCAATTAAATATATCGATTCTATTAATTATCAATTAAACTTAATCAAATCGTGCAATTCGATGAGAAAGATTATTTTAAAAATGCTATGGTTTCAATAGCTTCTCATATGAAAAATTTCTAAATTAAATGGGCGAAAAGAGTGAAAAACTGAATAGAGTAGAAAATCATCAAAGAGAGAGAGAGAGAGAGAGAGAGAGAGAGAGAGAGAAGACACAAAATGAAACGATATCGAAATCATTTAACAATTAACTATTATTATCAGAACAATGTTTTAGGGGTCATTCAGTGCTAAAGTTGATTTTTCATAAAAAATTATACCGTTCGACGCTTCGAACGCTGCAGTACGAATAGCATCGAATTCAGCTTCTCGCATATCAAATGGCAAAGCACATTCCCCATATTTGTCGCCAAGAAAACACTATAATACGATCATACTGAAGAGTAATAGGAATATTAAGAAAATCGTTGCGAAGAAAAATGCAAAATTATTGCTAAAACGATAATAGACAAGCTATCCAAAGAATACTTCGTCGGCTGATGCAAATTTCAGTATATAGAAATCGTCATTGTTGGTTGATCATAGGATCGATCATTTCATGCTCTATTGAAGAAAAACTTACCGATAAAACAGTGGTACCTTTAATGATCCAAATCGACAAAATGATGCAAAATTTTTTAATTTTGAACGCAAACAACTCCCCAGTAAAAAAGCAATAGTAAAAATAAAAAATTAAAACACATTCTAAGTACGTTTAACGAATAACATAATGAAAAGTCATAAGAATGTGTGCACGACTCGAGTGCAATAAAAATCACTTAATAAACTTTCTGCATCTCATAAGATAGCAAATCGGGTTATGAATTTGGTTTTGTCCGACTTTAATCGCAGCGAATGAAGTATCCTTCTAGTTGTTAGAACACAGATGAAGTGCAATATTTTGCAAAACGAAACATCCATGGAAAATCCATAATTCGGGATCGAACTCGAAAATATAGTTAGGCTATCCATTCAAGCCATAATTGTACGTAGAAAATTTCATAACAAAATAACTCCAAACAAATATGATAGGAACCAAAAGATAGGAGGCTGGTTTTAGGAGAAGTTCCATAACGGCGTTCATCTCTGTGCATTCCACTGAATCCAAAGTAGGTTCGAGAAGCTCGAGATCGACATCCATCTGCACAGCAAACTGTTGTACATCAGGAATCACTTCTTCAAACAATGCACGCCGCTCTCTTTCAAACTCTAAATGAACAACACCTTCAAATCTAGTAATCACATCAAACACTTTATCATTCCAGGCTAAAACGAATACTTAACCACTCTGCAATTAAACGTCCCTACTGTTAACCAGCAAACCGTGAAAGGGAGCAACTCCAACTCAACTAAGGCCTGAAGTCGTTCCTAGAAGTTTGACGGCTTAAAACAGCTTCCGAAAAGAAATCCGTTAATCCCGATCCGATCCCTATTAAAAAAGCAGCCATTTCCGACATTCCGTTGGGGTCGTCATTAATTATTCCGTTAACCGTTCACGATCAATGATTATATGATTAAATACTAGGGCCAACATTAGATGGTTCCTGAAGGAACTGAAATCTTTCTAATAAGTATGCATAAAACGAGATGTCCTCAAATCGAAAAGGATGGAAGTTGAAAACAAGCCACTCGCAATTTACCTTCTAACACAGCTATCATCAAATATGTTTGTGGCCGATTTCAAGTGAATTTTTTCAGCATCGTTTAAAATACGATCAGAAAATTCCTATTTTTCTCTCCTCGAAAAATACGCATGAAAATTGAAATTCAGATTTCAGCAATCACTAAAAGCCTCTAGGGAGTAAGAAGAAACGGGAACAATTGAATGAACTCAAAAGGATGGCAATTCTTCGACTAAGAACAAACGGCTTTTTTACTTTGTTTCACCTCTTTTATTTCTTTCGAGGTTCTCTCGCTGTTTGTTTCTTTTCTCTACTTATATATAATAATTTCTACACGCATGTCAGTGTTCAGTTCTTGAATTTCGATTCGTTATTTTCGTTTATTTCCGGCAAATAAACAATTACTTTCATTAGTATGGTGGGGCATAAAACATCATCCGCCTCTCGTATTCCTCTTCTGAAGGCTTTAGCCTTGTACGTAAATTCGATGGGCAAATTTGACATTAAGAACAGCATAACTGTATTGCTTTAATGATGAAGACGAACGTGAACAGTCAACATAAGAACACTAAAATTCTAAACGTTTAACGTAAAGCTGCTACATTTGAACAAAATATTTATTAGCTCGATATCGACTAAACGAGAGAAATGCGCTCGTATAATTTTCAATAAACATGCCCGACTGAATCGTTTCGTATAAGAGAGTGCGTGGATTCGAATTTCGGCTATTATTTTAGCAATCAAGGGCTCAAATCCTGAATCATGGCATGATTAATTTAAAAGAATTTTGATGGGGTTTGAAAAAAGGGATGAGCCCTGAGCCCTTTTTCACCACTGAAAAAGGGCTCAGGGCTCATCCATATATATCAATTTATGCTGCTCATTCTATCTGTTGCCCACTCCCGCTCTTGCTTGTCGAAGCTTTTTGTATGTTTTGATTTGTCGGTGGTTTCACTTGCATCAATCGGAGCTTGCATGTGTTCTCGTTTTAATGTTTTACGTCCCATAAGTATTAAATACGACCGCAAAATACCAACCTTCACCGGGTGGAATAACAATGATGAGCCTGACGAGTTGTATTGTAGAAAGCGGTTTCGTTGTGCTACTCGATAATCGTGACCTTCTCCTCGATTGTGCGCCTGTAGCGGCACCGTTGCGGAACATTGTCGTTCGCCGAATTATGTGCTGCTATCGGGGGGGAATATGTAACGTTATCGTACAAAGTGTAGAAGGGTCGAGCCGAACCAATAGGATACAGTTGACACGAATTTGTTGTTTTGTTCTATGAGCAAACTTTCTGCGTGCACCTCAGTTGCCTGTTTTGGAGTTACTGCTATCGAAATTCGTATTTGATCGACGTTTGAGTGTGACCATAGCAACGAGCAATAACGCAAATTGCGTGTTACGATTTACGCTTGTCCATAACACCGACCGACTTTACACGCATTTCTTATCATAAGCTAAAAGCAGTGACTCATTAAACGTTAGATAATTAGTTAATTTATGAAAGTCTTGTAAGCGAACCATTAAATGCTCTACGAAATATGAACGATCAAAAATGCAAATTGCAATTGCAATCGACTATTTATAAATTCAGTTCCTTATTCACCTCATTGGCGTACCCAAATGACAAAAAAACAATATATAATGAGTGGATGACAATATGCAATGAAGTACATACCGATAGGATCGTTCAGGTTTTTTAGTTCGTTTATCATGTGAAAAAAAAATTAATTAATCAACTGAAAAAATGACATACAAAAAATTTGTATCAATGATCGTAATAAAGCATTCTGAAAGTAAAACTCATTTTAAGAACGAATCAAAATTATAGCAGACAATCGAATTTTTTTTCTCATCTCTTTATTGGGAGAGAAAAAGAAGATGAGGCAAGCATATCCGATCATTTATTCGGCTAAAATCACGCCTTACTCGAATGCCATAATAAAAAGTAACATTTTAATTGTAGCTTCACTTCCATGTACTTTTTACGTTGTCCGCTTCTTCAAAATTATATTTAATCATCTCGCCTCATTTCGAATATCAAAAAATAACGCATAAGGCAATAGCACACTACAAAATGCTTTTCTCAAGATATATACTTTCGTAAATCATGCACTAATATCAATGCAGTAAACTGAAGTTCCAGCTAGAACTTCAGTTTACTATATCGATAGAAGCACGCCAAAATATTGTCCTACCTAATTTTACCGTTGCATTTTTCAGTAAATCTCAGCGAACGGTTAGAGGTGATAACAAACCAACACAATTAAACAGATGCGAAAAACACTTAACGATCATTTCTAGCAATTGTTTTTACGAAAAAAAAAGAGCGAATTCAGACAATAAATAATGCTGACATATAATCACACCTTTTTGGAACAGGAGCAAAAATAACAAATAAATATTGGTTTGGAAAGAAGATGATTCAAATATTTTAATTCACTTTGTTAAACAATCATAGCAGCCCGTATAACACACCTTCGAATAATTCGTAATAGTTCCAAGAAAGAGCACAAGTTGTTGAAAATGATTGTTTCGATGCATGGAAACGCTAAAACGGTGCACAGAGAAAGGCAAAACGGAAGTGCCCAATCATCGGGCTGATTGACTTGTGCCGAAAATCTCGGACGACTAACAACGAGCAAAGTGATGGCATTGGAAGCTGAAAAAGAAGAAGGAAAAAAAACGGAAAATTTAAAGATTTCGTTCGTTTAGTCTAAGCGTAAGCAAGAAGGCTGTTGGTGCATTCGGATTGTATGCAGTGAGAAAAATAGATCATAAAAATTTGTTGCAAATGATGGCAAGTTTCAAAGCACTAATATGGCGTAAATGTGCGAATCCGTCCTTTTAAATGAGCCTTCGATTCTCGATTTTTATGTGCGCTTGTCGGCTCTCAAGATTGCCACTTCAACGAACGAAAGATCGAAGAAGAAATAACTAATGAGAAACGCTGGAAAACTGGACGGAAACTTCACTCTTCCCTCTTCGGTGTCTTTCTCGTTTCCGCGCCGACTAAAAAAGACAGCCCACCTTCACTTCAAACCACCTAGGTTCTTCTCCACCTGTGCAAAGGCTACTATTATGGACTGTGGCGGCAAAAGCAGCTGAGTACAAATGAGGTGAATAGCCCAATCCACACTTGAAGAAAATATTGTCATGGCTCGTTGTGCTTTTGTGCGATCCGATTCCCGTTTTCTATGGTCGTTGCTAAAATATTATAACCACAAATTAATGCTTGTTTTGACTTATTCACTAGTCGATTTTCATCAAAGGCTGAAAAAGAAGAATATCAACAACAACAACAACAACAAACACGAAATAGAAACCATAACAAGTGCTTCGTTATCACGAAACCAAAGTTTTACATATTATTTTATTTTTGCTAAGCATCGGAATATTACTGAACCATTTCTAGTTGGAGCGCTATTGATAATAACAGCTAATTTTTAGGTATAAGCTAATCTAACGTACAGTAACCACCAAAACTATCGCCACAAGCACATGCAAACATCTGTGTGCAATTAGTGATGCACGGTTTTGCTTGTTTTATGGCGCTTGCAATTGCTTGTGGTGTATATATTTGTGTGTGTGTGTGTGTGTGTGTGTGGGTGGGTGTGCGTGTGTGTGTGTATGAGTATGTGAAAAAGGCAACGTTCACGGATTGTGGCTATGTGTGCGGTTAAACCACGCAGCATTGCTTGACGATCATGTGGGAATTTTGGAACATTTGTGATTCCTTCGACTCATATATTCATGTCATAAACACTGAATAAGTTTTTTCCTCCTCTCTTTGGAGAGAAATCCAACAGCAATAATCTCACAATTGAACAGTGAAAGAAGTGCTTAACTTCAGGAAGCGTACAAAAAACGAACAATTTCTTGACTACATAGCAAAAAAAAATACTGAAATTTAAACAATTATTCGTCTCGTTCGCCAACGCTCAGCGCTTTAGCGTCTAGGCGCAATGACTGGAAATTTGAAAAAAAAAAACTTTGCTGCAAAACTCGACATTTCAGCACAAACGTTTTCTATCGTAGCGATCATTCGTTGCCATCAAATAAGGCAATGATGAAAAAAATAAACGAATATTAACTTCAATGAGCAAAATCTTCGATAATGATCGAAACATAAATTTCCATAGGCGATATTCGAGTACAAAATGGTACAATTAAAAGAATAGAAAACATGGACAAAGTCAAGAAAATGTCATGTTATTTCGATAGGTGAATGCATATAAGTGATCCTTAACACAACAAAAAAACACACTTATCATAATGGCGTTATGAATAATTGACCAATAGTAGCATTATCAATCAACTTCTTATCAACTCATCAACTTTTAAGCAAAGCCATTCGGTTAAAAAATGATCAACCTCTATGATACGTTAAGAGCCGACGAACTAACTAATTATTTGATCTAATATTTTTAGTGATAAATTAAGCATTTGTCACCGGAGTGAACATATACAAAATTCCGCTATTTATCGGACTATGCGAAATGTGGATCGGTGTTTGTTCAACCACTCTTTGTAATGTTTCGCCTAACTTCACGTGTACTTTTGTTTCATTGTCCCTATATGGCATTAAATAAACGTGTATGCCATTGAGCTTGTGTGATCACAGTTACATAACAGGTTTTCGTTCAGCTAGGATATCTTGGATAAATATCGGCTAGGATTGCCAGATTATTCCACCGAGTTGATTTCGCCAAAAAAAAACAAACTGAGAAATACCGCTTCGTATGGAACTTTATTTGATTGAAGAAAATTGTGCAATAAATATTCTCATTAAAAAAACACTTAAAACTTAAAACGTTGCAAGTGAAATAACTATTTGCTAAAAACTGTTGATTCTTGAGCATCATAATTGCTACCTAAAAATTATAAAAGAAAAAACAAATGAGGACAAATTTAAATGATACTGAACAGCTATTATCCTCAGCAAAAAAAAAATTACGTATCTTTTTACATGCTTTCAGCTTTCAAATGAACAGCTAATTCTTTTTTTGCGGGGCATGATATTAGCATGTTTGAATCATTATTTCCTTGCATGCCACACGAAAAGATTTCATGAAGTCAACATATAGTTAAATATTTGTTCGTTCGTCGTTTCATAACAAATTTTGGCTTTAAGCGATACACTGAAGATCTCAATTTCCTTTGTATTTTGCTCCTGGCAAAGAAAGTTGGCAAAATTTCTCAGCTGTAGTATCTGTTATATCTAAAATTTAAAGTCCTAAGAATATTGCTACCTTAATTTATGCGAAGAACAATTACGAGAAATTTGATGAAATAAATCCTCTCTTCGTTAAGATAAAATGTCCTTTCACATGCCACCATTGACATTTTGTGCATATTTATTTCAACGTTAATTAACCACTGAAGCGTTAAGGACTTGGTAGAGCTTATTTACGATTTGTGTGCAAGTGCTTGTTGTTTCATCTATCGGCCTTATATCGTACAGCTAAATAACTTCGTAACGATAGCTAGCCTTCTTCCCATAGTATCAGCGGCTAACTTAAGTGAAAAGACGCATGAAATTTAAAAAATCATTTTGATCATATCACATATAGTGGCTGATAATTAAGCATATAAAGATATAAATTTAAAAAAAAATTGCTGCTGTTAACTTTCTATTTTCAGCTCTGTAGGACGTAGAGAGAACGCTAGAGTCGCTTAGAAAGACTGAACCGGGGATGTAAATATATATATGATTGCTGGGTAACGCATATTTGTAATTCAGACCCTCTGGCAGCATATGGTTCATCAATCATGCACCATGTGATGCCGGATAACATACTCTGACTACAGAAACAGTCTAAACGATTTTACAACCTTCCGTTCCTAAAAACTTGTTCGGAATTAACATTAGCTCTACTCTCTGAATTAAGTCGTGTACGGCACAGGCGACAGAAGTGAGACGTAATTAAAAAGTGCATCCTACTGAGCCCAAAGTAATCCCTGCAACACAATGCAGCGACGAAACTGGCATTATAAAGACCAAGCGATAAAGAAATTTCCTATTTTGATATGTTATATATATATATATATATATATATAATTTGTTCTGGCGAACTGCTCATCGAACAATCAGTTTTCGAAGTGAACTCGAAATACTTTCACTCCCAAATGATGGCTACCAAACAGTTTTTCCAGAGAAGTTTGATGAAGTTTTTGAACCGTCGATTATGCCGGAGTTTTCCTTCTATATTATGGGTTAATAAAAGCTTGGAAGCATTTGCAGTTAGCTTTTTCAAAATGAGATCCATAATGAAGATATTCAGAAATTCGGAGATAATCAGAAGGCATTCAGAAAATCAGAAAAAAAAAGAATGACTATTCAGAAAAAAGACTTCATAAGAAACTTAAAAAAGACTTAATAAGGTAATTGATCGGAACACGATGAGAAGTGAGATACGGATACGGATAGGTGCCTAAAGAATCAATGTCACGTCACTAAATAGCACATTTAGTTAGCAGTGTTTTTATCAGACTCGCAGTCGTTAAGCGTTAGTAGTCTCACGAATGCCTAGAAAGTTTTTTTTAATACTAGCTAGGCTACGAATTTTTAAAGAGTATATTTGGTTGTTGGGAGCTGAAACGCGATATGACACCTGACATCTTTTAAGGAAACCAACAAATAGCAAAAAAAAAACAACCACAGCTTGAATGAATTTTTGTAATATTTAAGGCATATCGGATCACGGCCATATAGCTTATAGTGCTTCTCATCACTAGGAGTCCCCCTTTCCCCTCCTCACTCTTTCAGGATAAGCGATCAGGAGAGGATCGACGAATGGAAAAATGCCACCAAAAACGAAGCTAACCGTGATGTGGATAGGCTTGCACATTCTTCAGGCTAGCTCAGGTGCCACATTGCACTGCCGATAAGGCGTGTATAGAGCGCAGAATGGAGCGCACTAAACGGCATCGGCTAATTAAAATAGGGAAAAATTGATTCGCCGGTCGCCGTTAACGCTTTTCAGCCTATGAATACCACCTCTATATTAGCAGCACCCTATTGCTCGGTTCTAAATCTAATCGCACTCGTTTGATTGATCAATAGCTGCGTTGCTAAGTCGAAACAACCGTTAAATTGAAAGTAAAAAACCCCCCATGTTTAGGAAGCTGCGGTTCCATATTTAGGTTAATGAACGCTATCAGCAGATAACTTATAAGACCTTCGAACACGGCATTAATAGAGAATTTGAATTCACTAAGCTGGGTGTGCTCCTTCCCGGAACTGATAGAAATTGAGAGCTTCTTGAATAAAAATCCCGAGAAAAAGGATCGACGACGCTTTCTACTAAGATGCTAATATACTTAGGAATAGGTGAGAGGGGATTTCACGATAAGGGGGCTCACAACGGTGATCATGTGCGAACGCTGGTCTCATTGCTGTAACATAAACACGACGCCAAATACCGTATTAGATCGTCATGACGTGAATGTGCATCTTTCAATGAATTGCGTTTGAGGAGTGAGATAAATAAAAGACGTTTCAGAAGTTAAAATTATCAATATACAATCGTGAGGTTCAGAATTAGTGACTCTTCTCGTTTCACACATTTTTCATTGTCATGTAATCTATTATGACACAGGTCATCTGACATTTATAGTCGATTTTGGTATGCTCTTTTCACCAAACATCGCATACAGCATTCTAGCAAATCTCATACAACATCCTCAGTCATATGGCTTGACCGATCATCGAGCTAAGAAAACTTTTTTTGATTTTTTTTGGATTTCTTGAATGCAATTTTCTTTCGAGAATATTTGAGTGATGCTGAATGGCTATCAAGAAAACGAGTCAATTGACAAGTATCACCTCTTAGGGTATGAGAAAGAAGTTCAACTTCCAATGACTTTTGTTTTTTCTTTTTTTTTCGCTTGTGAGTGAAGATTTTTTAGCGTCATATAGAAAAAATCAGAGAGGAAAATGGGTTCAGAATTCGGTCATTATTGCAGCAATAAAATAATTGAGATTTTATGAAAATTACATGATGCTGGTTGTCGTCATCAATAAATTCCTAACAGATTAGTTACTCTCAGCTAAAAGTAATCATGTTCATTATATTTTGCATGATGCGCTAACTTCTCCCGATTGCAAATTGCATTGCATCAAAGCCAATCTGCTGTATATGCAATGCAGATATGATGGCTTCAATGAGGAGCGCAAAACGAAAAATAGGAAGTGAATATTGCTTGTTGTTTGCCCGTTTGAACATCTGTCGTCTATTCGTTGCCAAATACAGTTTGAATCATCCAGAATAAAGCATATAAAGTTAAGTTTCGAGATCGATATAAGAAACCTAAAGATAAGAAAAATATGAAAAACAGGAACAGAAAACAATAAATTCACGTAAGTTCATTGCTTTAAAAATGTGAAGCTTAGAGAATACCGTAGAATAGTCTCAATAACTGCTTCCTTTATTCCTAAAATTTCCAAAAAAGCTGGAACCGTTAAACGCGCTTTTTGATCAGCTAGAACGGCGATTATTAACCAGTTATACATGTTTGCGTGGTCGTGCATTGAAGATGTCTCAAGTGCTATGCTATAGGGCACTTCCAAATGATCGGAGGGATCGATTCAAGCGTAATGGGCGAACTGAACGGCCCTTAAAGGAGGACTGGCAAACATCATTACGCGTGCTAAACTCACTTGCCTGACAACACGAAACTGAACTGAAAGAATGGAAACGAATTAAGCGGGCATCCTCACATAAAGGCAAATATTTCATATAATGTCCATAATTTTGCATCATTCTGCAAGTTCCATAATCCCCGCGACTTATTTCAATGGATAATATCGTTGTTCACCTCCCATACCCAGCTCCTCAAAGAGAAGGCGAGGAACGACATTGATAAACTACTGAATCGAAATTTTGCTGGAAACTTAGACTCTTTTTCCTGCCTGAGAAAAAAAAGCAAAATGTTCATTTTTTCTTTTGTATGAATTTTGTGCATGAAAATATCACTCATGGATCTGAGCATACAATCCGACGAATAGAGAAAAAGTTGAACGATCGAAATGCTGAAGCCGTTTATTGCCACTAAAAAGGACGGACAACTGGAAGGAAGCAGACAGAGAAAATAATAGCGAGTGAAATGACGAAACGGATGCACTAAATGTTATCGCTGGAAGAATAAATCAGGAAAAAGAATAACATTTTTCCTCGTCAATTACCTCAATGCATACCTAAAAAAGTCTTCCGACATTAAAACTTTAATGAAAATAAACTTCTTAATATGTCGATGGCACTAATGAGCAAGCAAGCCTAGAAATGCCTAGAAATGCTAGTTTTTTAAAACAAGCGCCCGTCAGGGGGCAGTAGCTCAATGGAAGATCTCCCGCTTCGTACGCGGGAAGACCTGGATTCAATTCCAGGCTGCTTACTCGATAGGTCGCCAACAGGCAGACCATCAGGGGTTCCGAAACTCGTCAAAACAATCATGCGTAGGCATGGTTGTCAGCTGTATCGACACGTGAATCGACAAAATTACAGCTATATTTGCATCACTTTGCAACACACGTATAACGCCATTCTGCATTCTGAATGCAAAACGCTATTCTTGCCTGGCGAAATGCTTTTTCATCTAATCCAACAAACATCACGATACGATGAATTTTAGGCTGATATTCGATCGTTGATCCATTTGAGCTTATTTATGCAAAGCGAACATAACAACGTTATCTCATGTTCATCTCAATTTGCTCGCTTAGTGTTACATTACGATTTGAAAACGTTTTTTTTTGTATGGGCTCTCAGTTCAACATAACTCACCTAATGAGTGTAGGCTACTGAAATGCTCAGTAACGACATAAATCACGCCCATAAAATCTCTAATTGACAAGCATCTCAAGCGAACTAATTGAGAATTTCTTATTTTTACAAAGTTAACGATTTCATTTTGTTTCGCATGAAAAATAACACGTGTGATAGTCATCATCTGTCCTGAAATCAAGCAAATATCACCTTACTTCGAAGAACATATACATTATGCTTCACCTATTAGCGACAACTATTAAATTGCAACTCTACAAGCATTATAAGAGTCCAATTCGTTCTGAGCCAAAAAATCACATGGAAATCTTGCTAAAATACTATACATAATTTTTTAAGAATATAGTTCGAAGGATCTTAGATCGCAATCGTCAGCAAAAAGATGGATCTTAATCGCAATCGTCCTCAATAATTTTATTATAAGTTGCTTCTATCTGGCTATGAAATGTGAGTCTTCTTATTAATGCAAAAAATCAATGCTTCCATTGCATATCTAAAAGTGTGCTGACATTTATTTTTATTAAATGAAAACTTAGCCGGTTAAGTTTTACTCTCCAATTTATGATAATTATGAGTACAAAACACATCCATGGCGCTCTATACATCAGCAATTTGTTATAGGATATTTTGCTTTATTTGCAATGTTATCTACGCTTGAAATATTTGAGAGCCTCTTATTTGCACCATTGCAAAAACAAAAAGGATGCAAATTTTGCACCATTATAGCAATCATATTGTTTCGAACGGAAGTTGGTTTGCAATAAAATTTCATACAGGCGAATATTGCACTACTACAATGCTGTGCACTTTTGCAATTGTCAGAATCGGAGACGTTAGCTGTGAGTGGGAACACACGCAAAACGTTTGCAAATGTTTTACATTTTTGCGAGAACGTAGAGGCAACAGTTAGTGTGAGGCTCATTCAGCTATTTTGATATTATTGAGCCGCACGCAGCAAAAGTGCCGAGCTTAACCAACGTTTGTTGTGTAACGTAGTGCAGCAACTGTCGTAAGACACAGTCTAGCGGGGTGGCAATGCTCTGCGGCCTCTTCACTGCTATCTATCAACTCTTCCTATTTCTATTCTATTTCTTCTATTTCCTTTTCAAGTAAGCTTTTCATTTTTAATTAGTTCACTAATTAATGCTAGTAAGCGCCAACGATTCAAACGCCCAGTATTTACTTTTGGGTTTCGATGATACTTACAAGTAAAACATGCACAGATATTGGTATTAAGCAGCATCATACGGTTGTCTATTCACTTTGCAATCAACTACTGAATTTATAAAGTGCGTCCAACAAATTTTGTGCTTATGATGTAAAAGAAAAAAACAACTCAATGTTCCATAGTTAAGCCGATACGCACAATTTGTTCCGTAAATATTGCTGATAAACTTACCATAAATATTTATAAACGTTCAGCATACGTCCGCAAAATTATTCAAGGAAGATCATCTAGAGCATTGCACTAGAGCATTCGTAAGGCAAATATATGCATAGAACCTTTACAAACACTCCTACGCATATGTATGTTTAGAGAGGAAGAGGTGATCCCCAACAAACACGACCTGACCATCCCATACTCCAGTTAAAGTAAATTTACACTTCATAGTTCTAGTCAACACCACTTCATTGTTTTGTTCATCCTGACCGATTTATAGGTTCAGATAGCACTAGAAACCGAAGGTCCGCGCCTCCCTTAATCCAGAAATCGAAGGTCCGTGCCTCTTCCCTTCTAGGCTTTAGACCTCTTATGTCAATGATTCTATAGCTGCTACCAATCCAGTTGTTTGGTACTGTCAAAAAAGGGATAGCTTAAGGACAAACGCGACGAGGTGAAAACTGACTACCATAGTGATCCGCGTACCGTATATGAATAATCTGTCAATACAGTAGAATGTGCTTGCAGCAGAATTCTTTACGGTCATGCATTTTCATGGGCTTATAGTCAGCTTAAGAAGAGATGCCATGCAGAAGCTGGTAAGAACAAAAGTAAGTGCAATCAGTTGATAAAGACGGCAGAAAATAAACTAAAGTGGTGCAACTTTCAATGAAACTAGCTCATAAATTTTTATCTTTCAACATGTAATTTCCACCCCTCAACATCTCCGGAAGGGCGTTTACCATCATCTGCTATCTCAGCTACGGAGAGTGATCCATCCAAACTCTTCTTACCAACCATTCATATGAACCTCAATGAGTTTAAACTTAGCAACCGACACTACGTCTACATGTTATCCCCATCTGTCACTGGATTAAATAGTCAAAAAAGCGTTAGATAATCTCGCTTCACTTCTCTTCAAGTATACTAATAAGAAAAGCGTCAAAACTTAAACGCAACGAACGGTGATGAAGATTAAACAGATACAATCTTTGATATTATTTACAAGTATGATGAGGCATTGTTGTACTTACGTGTGTACATAGCATGATGACCTGAACAGAACAATTAGCGAACAGAAAATCTCATGATGAGAAAACCCTCCTCTCTAAATCTGAGAAAAATAGATCATTTTTAATGTATAAGTGGGAGATCATATTCATTAGGAAGTTACCTTTTAAAAGTTGCAAAAATGGAAGACCATAATCTTGCGCTCAATGAAACACTGTATGAGGCTAACGTTCTAATAGCTATCCAGCTCTTTTTTTTCGTGGATGGGGGGAGGTTGAGGTGGTGGTGGGAGGAGGGGAGCTCAGAACGACTCAGTTTGCACACTTTTCCTTCTAAGTTCTCTTTACAACGCCTGATGTAACACTTTTTTGATTCATTGAGAGCTGGATAGTGGTCGAGCACATTTTTCCACAGCTACCTATTTTGCATATATAAGTCTTTCGTGTACGATCGTGCACAGGATACCGCCGCTGATCATTATCACCCTCACGTATAATTTCAGCAAAAATCGATTCAATTTGCAGCTAAAAGGCAAAAAAGCGTGGAAAAATCAGCAATTTTTTAAGCAATGAAACAGCTCTGATAAAGAGAAATGGAAAATCGATGACATCAACTATTTTCGATTTTTAAATGATCGATTTGAGTGGAGAATAAAATGCACAATTACTGCCACACTATACGCTTTATCAATTTTCTTCGAAGCCAAAAAACCAACTTAAAAGTTTGATAGCGATCTGCGACACTGAATTCCATAAAATAAGCTCAACGGTTCTCCGACTGAAATTATCAATGACATGTAAATATTCACAGACTTGCAAGTATGATGTGGACATAATGCGCTGTGCAAAACACAAATTTAGTAAATAGTCAAAACAAAGAATGAGGCAACGATGAGAACAAAATCAACTAAAACACACAGTACGAAGCATTCTATTGTGTAGGTCAAGTAAGGTCAGGTAAGAGAAATCGATCGAAGTATTGCGAAAAAAAAAGTAATAATAAGCAACAACGCATAATTACTTGCACAAACCGTTACGTGTGCATTGCCTCACAAAGTGTCTGGTATTTTTCATTTTTCATTTTTTGTAGAGGAAAGCCTGAATGGCAGAAGAACGGAGAACGTCGATGTGCAACAGGCACCGCACCACCCGTATGTTGTTTGCATAGTCCCCTAACTACCAATGAAGAAACGACGAAGTCCAGCAGTGAAGCGGTTTCGAAGCCTAACAGCACCACAACAAACGAAACTTTGGAACGGAATCAGACGGATGCATATCCTGGCAATAAATCCACTACAACGTTACAACCACCAAACGAAAGCATTAGCAGTGGTCTAACTCAAAATGATATCAGTCAGCCGTATAAAACTACAAGCCATTTCAAAGGGACAAGCGAATATTCGCATGTCGCTAAACAACAATCGAAGTTCACTGCTTGTGTCAGTAAAATCTCCGAATCGGTTAAGCATCTTATTATGGTCCCATACAATTACCTCGTAAACGCCTTAGTTTATACCAAAGATGGTATATACTCATTTGCTCGTGGTGCTCGAAATCTTTTACTCTCAAAACGGCCATCTTTACAATCGAATGAACAATTCGTAGAGAAGAGCTTCGAAGATGAGCAAGAAAGTCTCGCCGAACATGTTACAAAAGCATTTGAGAAGCACGATGCTACGGCCGATTTGCATGACGATATTCACTATGTGCCAATATTCAAAACGGTCGCTCCATTCTCATATTCTACTGGTCAGTTCGAGTGTTCGTTCGCCTTATCTCATCGGGCAAAATATTGACCGATATAGAGCATTTTTTCTTCTTTGTTAGGAGTAGGCGCTTGTTACTTATTCATATCGTACAATAACCGAACCTTTTTGGTCATAACCAGTTCTTTTACTAAGTACTGAACTCAGTTTAAACGTTTGTAATAGTATATGTAACACTCACTATCTACGCTTTGGAAAATCTATGCGCTTGGTAACTGCACGAGTACCGTTGTTGCCGTTCAAGATTATGCATCTTGTTAGCGCAGCCGTTCAAGCGCTATTTAAAGCTTTATCTAGACAAACTTGAAGAAGAAGAAGTTTTTTGCTATTCATGCTAAGCAAGCAATACTGGTTGGACGTTAGCTGAGTGAAATAAGTCCGAATGCTCTTGATAACATAAGTGAAACAGCTCGCTTAACAGGGCGCAGGACGCAATGCTAAAACATTCTGGACACCATTTGTGCGCTATTGTTATTTTAAGAAACCAACAAAAGAGTCAATAAGGAATGCATCTTGCACTCGATTTTAGCCTCATTTTGCACTTTAAAAACCTCACATGACTACAATGCAATTTGAAACTGATCGATCAATCGAAGCATGAAATATAACATTTTTTTGTTTCCGAGGAAATTTCCTGGAAGCAGCTCTAGTGTTCATTTTCTAAATTTTTCAGCTAAAGGACACTTTCACCCATTGGAAAGATAAATGGAGGGTGGGGGAAGAGGCGGGGGCAAGGATCTTTATGAACTAGTTGGATTAGTATATATCAAAACGCAGTTAGACTGACTGCAACAGGTAAGTTTTACAAGCAAACGGGAACATAACGAACGAGCAAAGAACACCGATAGTATACATATGGACAATGGTGGAGCGTATATCTATTACGTTTGTTTAATTATATTTGAACAACAAACTGTATTGCCTTCAAACATAACCTTTCGTTCCAGTAATCTCCTTTTCTTTTGGGTATGGTAAAAACGGCTTTCCCCTCGAACAAACCGTATAAAAAACGAGAACATAGAGGCCTGAACGTCTATTCGGGATAATACGCTTTTTCGATAGCATAGAAAGATGTCTAATCGATAACGAATATTTGTACACTCAGAGATCAAAGACAGCAAATCTTTGAGCGTGTCTCAAACGAAATAGGGCGCTCATGGGGCGAAAAAGCTTTTACTAATATCAGCGTTCACATAACTTTACTTGATCCCTTCCAGAAGTGACTGACGAGAAGCAGCAGACAATTGCACAGCCGTTGAAGGGTCCAGCCGAATTTTATGCGCGAACTGAAGCACTCCGGGACATATCCGATTCAGGAGCGAATGCCGATGCGAAATCTGACTCCCTCACTACGTCACCACCACCACCTCCTCCGCCACCCTTTGGAGTCTTGCCCACCAATTCTGGTGCTCAACCTAACTCAACTACTCAAACACTTGAAAAGGTGGTTGCACTTTTACCAATAATTCTTGGAGCACGAGACGTACAAGTCGAATTTTTGCCGTCTTCGTCGACTTGAGCTGAGGAAAGATTTGGTCTCAAATAGATCAAAATGCTACCCTCTTATTTAGCGTACATTTCGCAACAACAGTTCATACGTGCAAGAATCGCAACATGAGCGTCGAGTTTCATAAGCTGTAGTAGCAATAAGTTTGTGGCTTTGATGATAACGAAATTTTGCTTGGCTAACATATTCTTTTGCACAGTCAACGTATCTTTGTAGAATTTCAAAACATTCAGCGAAATGCAGAAATAGACAAAGCGCGCACCATTCAGAAACCAAAAGGCGCTGTCGCGGTGCTACCTCCAGATCTGATGGCTGAGGCAAGTGCTCGCATTAGAGAGCTCGAAACGAAGTTGAATGAAGCAGAGAAAGAGCAACGAAAATTAACAAGTACACCTCCAACCAACGCTACCGATTCCGAATCAGCATTACCGGTAAGCGTATTTAATTCATACTTCGAATGTGATCGTTACTGAACGTTTCTCTACAGTAGACGATCATTCGAACAAAATACACTACTCATCTGAACAAATGTTTTGTGAAGTTTACAATCAAAGAAACTCACACCGTTGAAATTCAGTGATTTGCCAGTAATCTAATATTAGCCTAAAAGAATTAGCTTCTTTGATGAGGACTTCAAGAGAAGTCATATCATAGCCACGTGCAAATGATACTCGACAAACGAGCAAAAATTCAAATTCGAGCATGTATGCTTGAGAAATATGACTGTAAATGGTACAAACACACCCTTACAAACACCTGCAGTCTCTGACGTTCTTTTGATTCCCGTTTTTTTTTTAAATATTTGTTAGTGATCCCCTGTCCTTCCTTATCAGAACTTTTTTGATTTGTGCGTAAAATTTCCTAATCGAAATTCCTTTCTCTATCCCTGAAACGATGTTTACGTTGAGTTGAATGCGATTGCCAAGCATTCGCGGCGATCGCAATTGCTTCATTTCCGAAAATAACCCGAAGCGTACGCAAATTAATTTGCCACAAAATATATCTAAAACAGCCGTAAAGCTCTCAATAGCACATTGTGAATGCCACGACGTCAAAATGAGTCAAAGCACCTCCCAAACCAGGTAGTACCTCCAGTCGAATATACTCTTATCCGTCTCGTTTTGGTAACGAGAAACGTATTGGATAACTGGAATTGAACCCGATCTTTCCATATCATGCACGCATAGAGCTCTTCCAAGTGAAATGTTCCAGGCAAATCAAACTGATCTCCAAGAGTTCCGAATGAGCTGAGGTGGAGAGGTGGAGAGGCTGAGAGGTGGAGATGGAGCGTCACTCTTAGCGTTTTCGAAAGGAAGAAGCATAAATCACCACCATCATTATAAATTTCGACCTGAATTAAATTCAACAGTTTTTAATCTGGAATAGAGCTGCACAGATATGCTAAAGAGCGTATTTTGACTCCTTTGGCACAAATGATGAAAACCTCTTGTAGACGATGGTCACTTTTAAGATGAACAATAATAGCTTAGCAGCTCCTATGCTGCGCTGTCAGCTGAATGACCTCTTTTACCTCTTGGAACAAATTTACGGCATCCATTTCACCTCATAGCAGCTCTCTCAACTGGTTCATATAAGACTGATTTTGCAGCAAAACGAAAACGTCGACACATCGGCTTCTGATTGGGCGGTGAGTAATCGACGTTTCCTTCCACAATGGACAGAAGCGACGACGCTGACCCATCGTCGTCATGCCTCTCGTGGATACGGAACTACTGATAGCGAAGATGAGACAGATCTCAGCTGGAGACCATATGGCAGGAAAGTGGTCTCCCGTATACCAACCACAAATGACGAAAATTCACAATTTATTTTCAGTCAAGCAAAATCACCCGAATATATCATGTACGTTTGCATCTCATGTCGACGATGCTAGCATAGCTATTTATAATCATCTATAATTTTCAGCAGCTCCCCAATGAATCCTTTATGTTCCATTAGACGAGCTCCCTCATAATCATAAAAAGAACTATCTATAATCGGAACGCTTCCAAACTATCGCCTTATCTCGCCAGTTCCATGACAGCCGTATTCAAATAACAGATTTTGACATCAGCAAAAAATATTTTAAAGCAATAGGAAGGAAAACCAAAATATTATAAAGATGTGGAAAGGATTAGGTAAAAAAAATGAATGAAAGGGTCATTATACAAATGTTTTATAAAACACTTAGTGAAATATCACCGCAAAAACATACGGACGACTAGCAAACAAAGGAGTCCTCAAAGAATCAGGGAACATATACGGAACGGCATAAATGCGCAAACTATGACATTGCAAAACAATGTAAATTTGCGTATTGTAACGCAAACATTTTTTTCAACATCGCTATTGCTTTCAATTTAAACCCCCTCCTCCCCCCCCCCCC